>LPNX010932413.1:457756-568767 GCA_001517045.1 Pseudotsuga menziesii
TTTCATGCCACAATAAACTTGATGACAAATTACCTTCTCCATGCTAAAAGAGGTAGGCATAGTTCTGAACCCTTGCAGATGAACCCTTTAGCTTCAGCAGCTTCCCATCTTCATATCCAGTCATGATGGCTTGGTTGTCAGAGGACTTTCTTATTTCTATGATTCCATCAAACATGTGGATGGAATGGCCTTGCTGTCGAATCTGCACCAAGGATAGCAAGATTCTCTGCAACTCTGGAAGATAAAGAACATTCTTCAACAAGAAATCATGGAATCCAGGCATCTTCAGCTAAATGGTGCCCATTCCCTTTGGTTTAATACTTGAATTATCTGCAAAGTAAACTATGCCATTTATTGTTTCATTAAGTTCTTCAAAATAGTCTTTTCTAAAAGTCATGTGTGATATTGCACCAATATCAAGTATCCAACAATCTGTGTAAGATGAAAGTGAAGTCATTTCATTAATACCAAGATTACAATGTGCAACAATACAATGAGCAGAATCTGAAGATTTACTAGCATCTNTCTATGGAAATAACAGACTTCTTGTTTACCTCATCATACAGATGGTATGCCTTGGAGTTTTCTTCGTACCCCAAGAAAATGCATTTTCTGCTTCGAGCACCAAGCTTGTTTCTTTGCTCCTTTGGAATCAAGGCATAATAGGTGGAACCAAAAACTCTGAGATGCCTCACTGAAGGGAGATGTCCAAACCACATTTCATGTGGAGTCTTGTTATCAAGAGCATTTTAGGGACTTCTATTTCTCAAATAGGCTGCACATTTCACTGCATCACCCCAAAACATTAGTTTTACATTATTAAAAAACATCATTGAGTGTACCATATTCATTATGGTTCTATTCATTCTTTCTGCTACACCATTTTGTTGAGGATTGTAGGGAACTGTAGTCTGATGTGCAATTCCATGTTGGTGAAGATAANGTTCAATCTTTCCACAATGCTTAAACTTCAAATATGATCTTTTGCTGCAGTTGTTTCTGCCTCCTCTACCTCTAAAGTTTCTTCTTCCTCTGCCTCTCTTGCTGCTTTCTCCTTTTGGATGATCTTTGGATTGGTCTTTGGTGCGGTTCTTTTCTTTTTGAGCAAAGAAAAGTGATTCTCCAGAATTCTCGGTTGTCTTCTTACTAAAATATTTCTCTCTGTCAGCTATCTTCTCTACCAGGGTGTCAAATGTCAGTGATTTGAACTTGTCACTTGCTTACAATGACTCAAGATAGTTGGAGTGAGAAGGATACAAATATTTTACAAATGTTGCAAGGGGAAGATCTGGTTTCATACCAGAGACTTGAATCTTGTGCATGATAGCTTTGATTTCAGAGGCAAGTAACATGGGATCATTGTCTTTTACTTCTAGACTGAATAGTTTTAGCATTAGTTGAATAACTTCCATTTCAGAGTGTGAATCATACAGATCTTTTAACATTTTTAGTGCTTCAAAACATGATTTTGCAGGCAATATGTGCTAGCTCACCTCTTCACTGACCGTGGCAGTGATTACCGCTAAAGATTTCTTGTCTTTTGTTTTCCAAATGGCCTTCTCTTTCTCGGATTCTGGAGGTCCTAGGTCTTTGGTTATGGGCCCTCCAGCTTCTGTCTCTATTGTGGTGCCTTCACAAATACCGTCCCAAAGGTCATTGTAGATGAAGGTAGATTTTATCTTCCTCCACCATTCTGGATAAGTGTATTTTCCAGTGAGAGTGGCACCAACTACAGATGCTATAGATTGCATCTTCTGTGATTGAATCTTGCAACTAAAACAATAGGAGAAAAAGAAGAAAGAGTAAAGCTGTAGGTCTAAGTCTCTACCACCTTCCTCAAGATTTACAACAATGTCAATGTCTCTGCTATTGTCATACAAACTTTGAAATACAAACTTAATCCTCTCAAGCCTACAATACCAACTTTAAATATGCTTTCAATGGCTTTCAAACTAGCAGAAAACAATCTCTCACCAGCGCAAAGGAGCAGGTCACAGGTCAAAGAAAAGCAAGATTTCTTCAAGATATTAGAACGCAGCCTTCTTGTCAACACATTATTCACAATCTTCATGCAATTGGTAATGGCGTGAATATTCCGCCAACAATCTCTCATGCAGTGTGTGGTCGTAGCTTCAATCAGCAGCAATTCACGAGGAAGAAACTTCTCACGCAACAACTCCAAACAAATATAATTCAAATCCACCTCTCCAACACATCATACATAGCATGCACGACTCATCAAATATACAACAACCATGGCTCATACATCAAACAACAATTACATTATTCTCATTTCATTCACATTTGCAGAATTCCCACTCAATCTCTACGCACTTCATGCAAATAAGAAGGCGTGATCCTTCATCCTTCAATCATTGGTCTTCAACGAACTTGCAGCGACAGAAAAATAAGACTCGTTATGGCGGTAGTATTCAACAAAATCTCAGCCTTTTCAAATACTTCCTCAAATCCACAACACAAAAGGAAATCGACCACAGGTGGAGAAGGTCTCGACACTAGCATAAAGAGAGAATGCAGTCACACCAAAAAACAAGATTTAAGATGTGACTGTCAAAAGCAACCATTTGAGATTTCTATTTGGCATCATGGATCGCAAGTAGAGGGAGTCTATACACGGATAAGATAAAGCATCTGAGTGGATGCATGATGGGTGGAAATGGAATGGTGAAAGGGTAATCACAGCAACAGAGTGGGAGCAGAAATGAGAATGCTATACTCACTAGCAGAGTGAGACCAAGCCCTCAATCCATAGCACAGGTCAAGGGAGTAACGACAGTATTGAATGCATGTAGGCTAGCAGGAGAGCAGGCGAGCGACTAGTAGATAGGTAGAATAATTTTGAGTGCATGTTGCATGAATGATGGGGTGAATGAACATTAGAGCAGCCAACGCATGCACCAATGCATGCAATCTGCAGACTGAGGAAATCCCAGGGTGCAGATAGTAGCAGAATGCAAACTGTACATGCAGGAGTTATGAATCGCTCTGATACCACTGTCAAGTGGAATAAATCCTGAATTGTTATTATTTCTCCATAGAATTCCTTTATTTATACATCTATGATGACTCTTGGGATCACACATCCGAGATTCTCTTCATATTCCTAATATTTACAATAACGTATAATCCTGATGGATTATATTCCAACATATATCTCTCATAACATTTGCATGAGGATCTTGTAGCGGGCCCACAATCTCAATATAGTATTATATTTATATCATACTATATGTATTATACATGTATGACTTATCATAATTTATAAGTAGCATGGTCAGAATTGAAAAGAATGTCTAAATTCACAATTTTGTTTTGTAAAAGCATAGTGTAAATCTGTAAAAATGGGCTTAGAAAAATGCCCGCCATAATGTTTATAGAGGATATTTTCAACACCTAATTCCATATACCTAGAGCTATATATACTATGGACAAAAACCTCCTTAATAGTTTTTAAAATATGTTTATTTTGTGTATAGTAAAGTTTTGAAAATTGCAATTTTTTTGTTTTGAATTTTATTTGACTAGGTCTGTAAAATGCGAGCCTAGCCCTCATTGTTTGGTATTTTTTATTGATCTCAGTTCGATATGGTATTTTTTATTGTTTTACACCTTCTTGTATTTCTATTTTTCTAATATTGGATAAAAACATGCATGTTGTGCAAAAAGATTGCAAGGATGCCCTGTAAATGTGAAACGCCCACTTTGTCCACTAAAATCCAAGCATAAGTTCCATCCTTATGTATTTTTAAGTGGCTTAAGTTGGATAATATATGTTTCTTCCTCCCATGTTCTTACACATGTCCAAATATGTCTCATAATATTTGCATGAAGTCTAGATATGTCTCATAACATTTGCATGAGGATCTTGTAGTGGGCCCACAGCCTCAAGATAGTATTCAATTTATATCATACTATATGTATTATACATTAATGACTTATCATAATTTATAAGTAGCATGGTCATAATTGAAAAGAATGTCTAAATTCACAATTTTGTTTTGTAAAAGAAGAGTGTAAATATGTAAAAATGGGCTTAGAAAAATGCCCGCCATAATGTTTGTAGAGGTGATTTTCAAAACCTAAAGCCATATACCTGGATATATATATACTATAGACAAAAAAACTTCTTCATAAGTTTTAAAAAATGTTTATTTTGTGTACAGTAAAGTTTTGAAAATTGCAATCTTTCTGTTTTGAACTTTATTTGACTAGGTCTATAAAATGCACACCTTACCTCATTGTTTAGTATTTTTGGGTGATATCAGTTGGATATGTTTTGTTTCATTGTTTTACACCTTCCTGTACTTCTATTTTTCTAATCTTGTCTAAAAACATTTCTGTTGTGGAGAAACATTGCAAGGCTGCCTTGTAAATGTGAAATGCTCGCCTGGTCCACTAAAATGAAAGCATAAGTTCCATCCTTAGGTATTTTAAAGTGGCTTGAGTTGGAGAATATATGTTTCCTCCTCCCATGTTCTTTTACTATTCCATATTTTCTTTTTTAGACATAAAAAGTATCTTTTATACAAAAAAACTATAATTTGTATTAATGTTGATTATTTTGTTGATTTTGTAGAATAACTCATCAATGGATCATTCGAACCAGTCATATCAACAAAATATTCCTCGAAAAAGAGGTCGACACAAGGAATTAGAATTGAATAATATTCCAATTTTTCCCCTACATGATATTTTCTTTCAATTCACTCATATTGGGGGTAAAAGAGATTCTATTCATGTTGTCTATTAACAATGTCAAGCACTTACAGATCAGAACTCCATACCAGAAAATAATACTATGAATTTCCATCAAACAATGGGAAATCATGCAACAACTGTTGAAATTAGATGTCTTGTATGTAAGCAATGTGTGAAAAACAACAATGTTTGTCAACAACCTAGACAACCTTTGACTCCAATTACAATTGAGGGCAATGGTAATGTACAAGGTATAACTCTTGACCATACTATTAACTCTGATTCACATAATGTGATCCAAAATGTCCCTCAAAGATTAAATATTGATGATGCTTCCATTACAAACAATTTGTATCAAAGTATAGAAGGTTGTTTTGCTCAACAGCCTAGGTTGCCTTTGTCTCCAGTTATGGTTGAAGAGAATGAAAGTGTAATCCTACCTAGTGGACAAAAATTTGAACATGCATCCCTTGAGAAGTTGGATACAACTAGAAGTTATGAAACAATTTAAATAACTACCTTTCATGAACAAATGGATAGAAATGCACCTACAAAAAATCAAAATTCTATAGATGCACAAGCTTCAGTAGAAATAACTGAAGGACAAATGGATAGAAATGCACCTACAGAAAATCAAAATTCTGTAGATGTATAGGCTTTAGTACAAATGCTTGAAGGACAAATGGATAGAAATGAAACTACATAAAATCAAAATTCTGCAGATGTACAAGCTTTAGTACAAATTCCTAAAGGACAAATGGATAGAAATGCAACTACAAAAAATCAAAATTTTGCAGATGTAGAAGCTTCAATAGAAATGCCAGAAGGACAAATGGATAGAAATGCACGTACAGGAAATAAAAATTCTATAGATGTAAAAGCTTCAGTACAAATTACTGAAGGGTGTTAAACCAATCAAACTACATATGTTTTAACTAGAAGGTCAGCAGGAAACCACTTAAGGACATCCTTATTGAGTCTTAAGAAGTGGTCTGGATGGTTTAACCGCAGAGTAAATGAGGGGAACAAACAATTTAAGGAAATTGGTATATGGTCCTCTGGGAATTCACTTGAATATGTAGATGAAAATGACATTATTTCTGGAATTGGGTACTTCATGGGAAAAATCTATAGTGAAGATTCTAAATTTGTCGATGTTCTTGCACACCTAGATGTAGTGCTTCATAAACTTCAATCAATTGTTATGCAACAGATCCGTAATGATTTTATGTCTAGGAATATGGCTTCTGTATTTATTGAATCAAGAATGAGCCATAAGGCTTTGTGATGTCTGAAGCGGTTTGACCATCATGGTGTATTGCAAGGGATTGGTCCAACTTCAGTTTCCAAGGAGATGAAAAAGTGGAGCAAAGAAGCTGAGGATATTGATATTGGTTGGGAAAGAACTGATGGTCTCACATATGGAGTTAGAGTGAAGCAAGTAAATTCATATGCTTCCTTTATGGTTGAGTCCTATGAAAAGAGGATTGGAAGTAGAGTCATTGAAGTTTCTTTCAAACTTGGTATTGATTCTCGTGTACATTATGATCGAGGTGGGCAGGTATATGAGATATTATTTGAGTTACTAGAAGATAGTGTCTTGATGTCTTTTGTAAGCCTTGGAAAATGGGATGGAAAGGAAGAATATAAAAATGTTTTAGCACATGCTATTGATCCTACAAATGAGGATAACTTAATGAATCAGATAAACAAACTTTCACAAGATGGGATCCTAATGCCAGATGGAAGGGTAGTGGAAGTGAATTTGTTTGACTGCCATGATCTAGTGGCCATATGCAGTTTAGTATCCAATAATAATGTTTCTCCAATGGGGAATAATTTTTGTCCTTGGTGCATAAACTATAAAAAATCTATACATAGGGTTACAGATAAAATCAAAATTCAAGATGGGGATACTATTTGTAGCATTTCCAAGTTTTATGCAATGTCACCAAACTTGCTCATAATATGTTTTACATACTTATTAAAAGTTTACTGATTTTTGTTGATATCTTGCCATGATTTTCTTAATCTTACTTTGTGTTAAAACTTTAGGAATTGAATCCTTCTTTCGAACAAAGCATTGAAGGATGGGAAGAAAAGTTGGATGAGTTTATTACAGACATTCAACCAACCTTATGCAGCAGAGAATTGAATATTATCAAAAAGTATCTCATGAATAGAACAAATGATCAAAAGGTACATGTTTTCAGAATTATTTCTTTACTATAAATGGAAATTATTAATATTTAACTAACTCATACCTAGTAAAACTTGTGTTCCCAGCTTATTACAGTTGAATACTGGCTCAATGTCCAACCTTGTATATTGTGCTCACCATGTCGGAATTAGAACTATTTTGAATATGTTTCATGAAATTCTAAAAATTGCACAAGATTACGACAAGGTTCATCCAACTAGAGCGACTGAGGAAATGAAATTTTTTTCAAATTTGGGAGGTGATGGAGAAAGTTGGTGTTCCATGTAAGACCGAGGAACCATACCATCATAAAGTCCAAGAGTACAATAATCTTAACTATGGGCAATCAGATGGATCCACATCAGACAAGATCCTCATCCAGCATGAGGGTATTTTAAAGGTTTAATAATTATGTTAGCATATCCAATATTTTTAATGTGGGTCTTGACTAACAATAACTGATGATTTTATGGTGGCACAAGAGTGAAATTTGCTCTTATTTTTATGCAATTTTAATAGAAAATTAAGTAGTGTATCATGTACAATGAAATGTTGTGCTTGTAGGTTATTGAAGGCCTACCAGATGAATAAAAGTATAAAAGTTGGTGAGGATCTCAAAGTGTTATAAATAATTCCACATGGTGCAACTGCAAGGGTGTGTAGGGGATGATAAATATGAATATGAGGAAAAGTATGCCAATCTATACTAATTTCATAGTATTATGTTTTTCAGCATGGTGGTATTATCTCATTCACGATATAAAATTTGATCCACTATCATTGCAGGATTGGATTCCTTTCTAGTGAGTGGCTTTGGTTGTGTTATTGTTGTTTAGGAGATTATATGGTTCCTTATATGCATATCCAAGGGGCCCATGCTCTTCAGGTGACTAGGGATGCTCATCCTTATACTTTAGGATGGTTAAGGAATGAAGTAATGGAACGTAAGCATAGGGAAATGAAAAATTTGAACAAAAACCAAGGAGGAGGAAGAGGAGTTGCTAAGGAGTATAGAAACACATTTGAAGATGAAAAAATGTGTCTTGTAAATGAGATGCAAGCACAATTTTTCAAACTGGTTATGATATCAAAGGGTACTTTCCAAAATTTTAAATAAAGAATATTTTTGGCTTCCAATATTAGATGTCAAATTCATGTTGAATATGAAAAGACAAGAAGTCCACGAAATGAAGAAACTACAGCACAGTTGGCATCCTCCTTCCCTGATGTCACTTCTAAACAAGTAAAACAACTATTCCAGTCGTGGGTAAGACAATCTAAGAAATCATTGATTGCACCACCAATAGTAAGTATGCCCTAATTTTAAATGGTTTCTAATTCTTCTTTCATTTTATGGCTTGAGGACTCATAATTTGTTTTTAACTACTAAACACTATTGAATGTTCTCATAGTTCAGTAATCATCTTCCAAGATCAAGGCCAATAAGAAAATATGGTGAAGAGGCTTTTCGTGAATCACATCACTTCGGAAGGCACAAGGCAAAAAATAATGTTCAAAGAAGAAATAACAGTAAAACTCTAATTGTTTTGTCCAAGAGGAAAGTGGAAGCACAAACTAATCAAACATGAGAATTGAATGGGGAAGCTGTTGTTGAAATACCTATGATGGCGACTAAAAATTATTGTAAAATCAGTGTTTCATCCTCAAGAAATGAAGCAGGGAAAATCAATGAATTACAAGAAGTGTATGGAGAAGCTGCTATTGATATGCCAATGATGGAGGCTATGACTCACAATAAAAAGGGTCTCCCATCCTTGGTAAATGGTACATGGAAGAGTGGTGAAAAACAAGAAATTCTAGGGGCAGTAGTTGATATCCAAAAGATGGATGCTGGGAATCCTATACAAATTGATGTCATTATAAGAAGTGTGAGACAAGCCAAAAATAAAAAAGTCCTAGATGATCGAAATGCAACTTTGTATGAAAAATGGTGAAAGAAACTTATGTTGCAATATGCATTTCTAGTGATCTTGTCATACTGAAAATTTATTCTACTGTGCTAACATTTATGCTACCAAATTTAGGAAATGTACACTAGTGGAAAATGAGAGATTAGTGACCAAAAAAATGACCAAAATCCGCATATCAATGACCACTTTTGGTTTGGCAATCGCTGGTGGCTAATTTGCGGTCTTTTATTACATGACCAAAATTGGTCATTTTTATTGTGGTCATTTATAGCTTGTTGGTTGGTCATTAATTTGGTCATATATTTGAATCAATGACCAAATATATGACCACATTTGTGATCAAATTAATGACCACATGACAAGGTAGAATATGACCAAATTTGGTCACGTAATAAAAGACCATAAATTAGCCACCAAAACTGATTTTTGGTCATTGATATGCGAATTTTGGTCATTTTTCTGGTCATTTATATCTCATTGTTTGGCCGCATATCTCTCAATTATTGGTCATTTTATTTGCGGATTTTGGTCATTAATCTCATTTACTGGTCACTAATTTAGTCATTTTTAGTTGCTTTATGTATGGTCATTATATTTTAGTAGTTTTAATGGTGTCCATTATTAATCAATATAAATTTTTAATTTGATATTACGTTTAAATTAAAAAAAGAATCATACATTTATTCTCATCTAATACACATGCGAATTATGCAATGTCACATTATAATTAATTACAACACTTGTAAATAATATCTAATACACATGTAAATCATGCAATGCCATATTAATTAGTTAATAATTACAACATTGGTACATAATATAAAGTACAACCATATATATAAGTTTTAAACCACAAATTATATTAAATGAAATGTCAAAAGTATTACAATAAATATGAGTTTTCTCACAAACACATTAATTTTCATATAAATTTACAGGAAAATCATCACTTTTCAAAATATTACAATGGCTAAACCATCATACTTGCACTTGGTTGCAAAACCATACTTAGATCCCACATCAACAGCTTCAAAACCATACTTAGATCCCACGTCAGCAGCTTCAAAACCACACTTAATAGCTTGAAAGCCTCAACATGATCAGGGTCTTCATACTGAATGACAAATCCTCAGTAGCGTGCTCTTCATACTCAATGGCCCACTTATAAGTTAAGCTCACTCCTACAAAATCCAATAAAAAAATATCACTTGTAAAATAGAAAAACAATGAACTGTAAATTAGAAAAACAATGAAGCAAATTATTTATCTTTTTCAACATCTAACAAAAATAACCAAGATCATGTGCAAAATAGGAAAATCTAATCTAACAAATTCAATTTAAGAATTGGTTAAAATTAAACTTGAATGGATAAATATGCAACTATTTAGTACCTAAGAAAAGTAAAACTCAGCTCTAAACCAAGAAATGGATTTCAATAGGAAATATAATCAACAAATCCACAAAACAATTATGCTCGACTGCACACATAGAAACCTATATACATAGTGCAATTTGTGAAAGAGTTCACCCCTATATGTCATGTGGTTAATGAATGACATGACAACTATGGAAACTGATGAATGATTTAAGAAAGTCTCAAATCCAACGCCTTAGTGAAAAAATGGGTGCATACCTCCTATGCCTTAGTGAGTACGTGTTGGTGTAGACCTCCTATGCCTTAGTGAGAAAATGGGTGCATAACAAGCATATAGGTATGTATGTCTAAGCCCCCAATCTTTGCTATCTGATAATTAAAAATCCACAGATAGGCAAAGAGTTCAAATCTTGGGGGTCACACTGATCCTAGAGTTCCTTGAGGATGTAGGTAGGGTGCTACTGTAAAATTCAAGTAGATAATTTGAACTTAATTAAATCTCGATATATCTATCTTAACCCTGAATCATCATTGCTTAGCATGGAGTTAGATGGATCTATGATTTATTTTGACACATAATTTTCTTATAATTTGATTTTTTTCAATTTAACTTTTAATGTTAAATAAGCTACATATCACCTTTAGCTCATGTTCCCTTACTATAGGAGAAGGGTGTCGGCCAAACTGTAAGGAATGCGTCAATATTACTGAAAACAAATTAAACTAGCAATTGTACCTAGGGGTGCAATAACAACGCCGTGTTGCAAGATAAGCTAAGCTAGGTTTACCATCTAGTTTTAATGCCCAAAATGTATGATTAAGGTTTTACTATACCATTATCAAAAAAATAAAATTAGAAACAATAATAATAATTTTATTAACACAGTGCTGTAAAATATTTGACACATGTGACAAGAACAGTGACCAGAAGTGTGGAATGGCAAACCAACAACCCAATAACTTTTCTACTTTGCAAGTTTTGGTCCCGAAATTGTCCATTTCAAAAAATATTTATGAGATCAAGGAACAATGTAGTAGAAAGACTCAATCTCAGTTATCATATGTAGTTTATATCTCATGCAATCTCAGTCTTGATTTGTTCAGAACCCATCATCTTCCATCCTACACTTAGAATTCTCGTTTCTATGACGTATAAGCTTTCCACATTCTTAAAAAAAAAGTCTACTCCACATCCTAAAAAAAGTATAAGGGGATTTGAAATTTGATAGGAAAAAATGGTGTGATAGCTAGTCCTGAATGTGTTCTTTCCATTCATAATCATATATATGGTCTGACGAAGTATTTAATTTGACAAAAGCAATTATATGACTATCGTGAAAAATTTATTAGACTAACTCTTTTTTATCTTTCTCATACTCAGCAACCATATATATATATTTTGGATAGTAGTTTCACTCTAACTTTATTACGAACTACTGTATCATGAAACTAAAGACTGAAGCTCTGTAAAACCTTCCAGTCCAAAAACTGATATAATCTACTTACAAGGGATCAAAAACTACCTTTACATTCAGGAGAAGCCACACCTGCACAGAGAAAGGGTGTTTGGAATGCAGAAGTGGATCATATAAGGGCCAAAAGATATACAAGAATGGCTTCAAGAACTTGAAATAAAAAAAAAGAATGCAAGACTATACAGTGGGTGATGCAAGTTCAAATTAGAAATACACACATACTTGCAAATATTTCCTCACACAGTACTTACTATCTGCTTCAAAAATCTAAATCATGTGTAGTTCAGAGTTGAGAAATGGTATTACCTTAATGGATAAAACTGAAGACCCATTACTTACAAGCCCAACAATTATGCACCCACATGTTCAATCCAGTCTAAACACAGCTCTGAAAATTAAACACAAATGAGATTCAATGATAAATATGGGACGTCTTACTTGATATTAACCCCACCAGGAAAAGTATATCTGGTCACATTTTTGGCAACCCAGTTGTCAGCAGCTTGCGAATCCAGGGTCAACACCTGGAGCATCTCATTGGCAATGGCCACCATGACTTCGAGGTTGCTGAGTTCTAGAGCCCTCATGGCATCAATATTTGCATAAATAGCTTCACTTTCTTGATACCATTGTCTCTCAGCAGTTGCACTACAATGTATGGAGGAAGTGGGTGCGTGGAAATTCTACCCCAATTCACTCGTAGTCCTTGCACAAGATCACAAAATGATGCTGCAATCATCAAAAGGATTCCAAACGCCATCCTCACGCTTGCCATTGAAATATGTGAACACCTCAAATCAATGTATAAATCCTTCTATATATCTATATAAATCAGTGTATGTGTTCTTATATCTCTGAATTCTTGATAGAAATCTACATGGGATAGGATGGAAATTGTTTTGAAAGAACAACACAGTGGACGATGCAGGTATAGGTACAGTATGCAGGATTTTCAACCCCATATAAATTACAAATTGAAGTATTGAGATCAGCAAAAGATCATTTTCAAATTCAAAGTATTGACAGCAAAAGATCAGTTTTAGAATCACCTCTGCTTCCTTGCCAAAGCCTTTAATTCAACTAATAGAAAAATAGTGCAAACATAAAATATTGGCATCCATCCACAATCTGTTTAATAAATTGCATACCACTGCCATAAAATGCTCCCTTGGAATTTGTTACTGAGAGGAAGAGTGAACAAAGAGTGGGCTCTGCAAAAATCCCAGTGAGTGCTCCACCCAACAATCCTGCAACTACATGTGTGTGAAATATAGCCAGTGTATCGTCAACTTTCTGTAACAGGGCTGACCTTTTGTGAAGTACCATCATTGTATACCATGGAATACTACCAGATAGCACTCCCATCGCAATTGCAGCCCATCCTTGGACAACACCTATACAAGGGAAAAAAATTACTATTATTGATTTTTTGTTTGCGAGTTTTGCATTCTGTACTCTGCCCTACCCTTGTGAAGACAATATACAAACATGGCTATCTTTTTCTCCATGTTTTCTACTTATTCACGAAGATGGGCACTTGTCATTCAATGGAAGTATGGTATCTGAAGCCCTGGCTATACAGTATCCTCTTAGGTTACTACTCTGAACCCTAATGTAATTGGGGTATTTGAACTCTATTGTAGTTAACAACTGTGAAAACTTCATTTCATGTTTGTGAAAAGGAAGAGAAGACAACAACAGTTTTTTCGTGTAAATTCTCTACCCGTCAAAAAAGCAATGGATATCCATGATTCCCATGAACAAGGAGGAAATTTAAAAATAGAAATAACAAACATAGGGCATGTGTGATCTGAGGTAAGTATATGCTCATTGGATACAATCATTCATAAATTAGTTCATCCTAAAGAGGTGTGACAGGACAGGACCCAAATCCATAGCAGAATGTACAGAACCAGTTCCTAAAATCTACCATTCTATTAGTGAAACTGTATAGAAAAGAAAAAATGAGAATGGAATCGCCCTTACCAGCACCCAGGGTGATGCAGACAAGTCCAGTTATCATGCCCTGAATAGCTCCAATGACTGATGGTTTCTTGAAAAATATAACATCCAGATAAGTCCATACAAGAAGGATGGTAGATGCACATATGTTAGTATTCAAGACTGCCATGCAAGAAACAACATTGGCAGCATAAGGGCCACCTCCATTAAACCCTAACCAACCCATCCACAAAATTCTTGCTCCATCCAGCATAAGAAACACATTGTTTGGAGGAAATCTTTCCCGATATTTAGCCGATCTAGGTCCGACCTGTACTCCCCATCCACAAATAAAACCAAGCAGCATAAGCAATCTATGGCATAGACTAAAAAGAATTGATAAGCTGCAAGGAATTTTAAAGAATTGTTACATACCTAATAAGCTGCAGTGAAACCCACAATTCCAGAAGAGAGATGGATTACATAACCACCAGAAAAATCAATGACTCCCCACTGAAAGAGGAATCCTCCTCCCCATATGCTGAAAGCTCCCAATGTGTATGAAAAAGTGAGCCAGAGTGGCACAAAAACCATCCATGCCTTGATGTTCATTCTTCCAAGCAAATATCTAGCCAGTAGGATCAGAGTTATGGCCGCAAAAACGAACTGGAAAAACACAAGGGTAGCCATAGTAAAAAGGGGCTCAAGAGCTGGCGTCTCCATAGTTCCATTCTTATGATGGTGGATTGTTTCAGGAACTATTGCTTGTTGGATGAGAAACTTTTGGCTAAGTGGAGGGCTTGCCTTACCCCAGAATGGCAGAAGCTGATCACCAAATGAAATTTTATAGGCCCAGGTGACCCAACAGATCAAAACAACTGAAATGCATAGAGTGCCATGAATGCAGAATTGAAGGCCCATTTCTTCTTCACAATGCTTCCATATAGAATGACAAGGCCTGGCATGCTCTGCATTCCTACAATGGTTGCAGCTATCATCTGCCATGCATTGTCTCCCTTATTAATCCAATCTGGTACTATCACCCCATATTGGTAGGCTACTGGTAGCCCCTCCATGGATGCTACAACAAAAAAACTCAACTCCAATCACCAAATTCCAAGCTCTGTAGACAATCCATGAAATTACATGGAAGTTAGCTGTCATGAAAACATAATGCATTACAAGATTTCACGCTGGAAATAACAGAGAAATAAGACCTAATGCCTAATCCAAAAAATCCCATCAAAGAACTTGATGTTAATCAATGCATGAATCAACCATACTTATTACAGAATTCCATGTGAGCAATCATTTAAGCCAACAAAGCGCATCGCAGAATTCGATGTTGGAGATGACAAAATAAAAAGCAACAAACACAATTAGCCATTATAGAATTCTTGTAGTTTTACAGGACAAGAGGCTAAGGTTTCCACTGCATAAAAGTGCAGCAAACAGTCATATAAAGAATCAGAAACAAACAATTGCTTTATATGTTAAATTATCCTTAGGATTCCCATGTTAGAGCTCTTATTTTCCCAAGGATGAAGAGATTGATCTGACTGCACCGAGGCACCAGGAAACAACTAACTTGGCATTAGTGCTATGGCCGGCTCCCGAGTCTCTATCATCATAACTACAATCATCTTCATCATGCACACTCTCTTCATCGTCACTCACAATAATTGCATCTTTATCCCACCACGTTCTTTCTTCTGGTTCTGGCACCACTGCAAAAGAAGAATTACATAACAAGTCATGCTCACCTTCCTTAATTTCTTTTATCAAGGGATCTTCAAGAAACATTGTACTGAAATAGGGTCGTCCGTTAAAACATATTGAGGAATTATATCTTAAAAAACAAGATAGACAATATACTACTTTGAGTTAAAAATATTACCTATTGCAAAAATCACAAGAGCCATACCGACAGATACAAGAACAAGAACGGTAGTTACAATATTTCAAAGGAAGAGAATCAGTTCTAATTATGAGATGCAGAAGAATTTGTCAATGAGCTCCAGTGGAATTATGGTTTGAAAATCAGCATCAGTGACAAAGATGAAGACATCACCACTGGAAGATTATGATGCCCAACACTTAAGCAAGAACACTCAATCATATCTAGCTTGTGGTCTATTTTCTTTCACTGACTTAAACATGTGAACCTTGAAAGTCTCATTATTATTATGTGATAAAATTTATGAAGTGGGTGGTGAGTTTATGCAGGGGTTATGAAGTCATCATTAGATAGTCCTAGTTAATAAGTAACTTGGATCATTAGATGAATGGTCATGATCCCCAACCATCTGCTACTTGGATCTCTGTGTATAAAGAATCCCTCATATTGAATTGATCTATCATTGCAAGTTGAGGAATTCTCATTGTATATTGTGTTCCATACCTCCATCTCTGTTATCCATGTGTGCAGATTTACAGATACAAACTGCAACACACGAGTTGGACTAAGAGCCTCAAGATGATTCCTTCGTTCGCTGTATGATATTTATGATTTTTTTCTCTTATTTATAAAAGTTGTTTGCACACTATTTCTAGATTAAATTTTTTAACATTTCTAGATTAAATTTTTTAACAATCATTCCAAACTTATATATTTGAGTGGATCCACTCCCAAAACTGTTCACTTTTATCTCTACAAAATTCCCATTTGGTTTTATTAAGATAGTCACTTGGGGTCACCAAACTAGAATGCTTTTTTCTTTTGTAGCATCAACTACCAAGCTCGTATATAGATTACCAGCAACAAATATTTAATTGCTAGTCACCATTCCTGAAAAACATCAATTATATATGGAGGTAACTGAATAATGCCAGCTGTGTTTTATCAATTTGTCTCTTATTTGCAAGTTGAATGTTTTCATTTAAATTTTACTTTCAATCACATCTTGATTTCAGATATGCATAGATCATCTATAAATTGCCCTATTTATGAAAATTTTATAGATTGAAACTACATGTTTGTGTCCACTGTTCTTGATTTATCTGATGGTTAAGCATGAAACATAGTTACAACTCAAGTAAAACCATAGCAAACAACTAGCCACAATATATTTTGGATTATTTACAAATAGAAATACTATACCTTTTTGAAGGCGGCAAAATCTTCCAGCTTAACAGATGGTAAGTTCCGAAGGCATAACGAAGGTGAACCTGATGCCCACTTAAAAGGGAGATGATTCTCTGCAGATATGAAAATCGATAACAGTTGAACAAATGGAAAAAGGTTGGCAAAAACAAGATAAAGAACAACATATTTAATTAATTCATATAACTATACTTTTTGATATACATGAATAATCATAGAGTACTGTTTAGTTGTCCTCATTCCTCAAACATTTAATTGGAAAAGGAAAGATTTCAGTTAGTTAACCTCAGCAGTACTGTTTGTCATATAATTACTAGAGTCAGCTGGCAATACGGCCCATCCAATTTGTAAGGTATCTCCTCTGTCGTTGACATTCAGAATGTTAACCTGTGTTTGCTTCATGTTTGCAAAAATATATATCCATAAATTGTCACTCTTGAAAAAATGAAATGAATAATCTATGACTTCCTTCTAAACAGTAAAATTTTGAAACTGTCAACAAGTATTAAGGATTTTTTGACTACTGAAAACAATCATTTAACAATCTTTTCACTTCATTGGCAGGGTTTCTGTTTCACTTGATAAACAGCAACTTCCAACTCCCGTGCCATATCCTTTTTGAATTCAGTCGCAAGGGACCTGAAAGCCTTAGGATTAATGGTCAGAGACATATATAGTTCTATTCCTCCAATTTCCTGATACACTCCTAAATGGTCAAAAACCAGGAATCAATCTCACCTCAATAATGACCATGAACAAATTCTTTGAAGTGCAAAATAGATACAACAATATACAACTTTTCCAGAGCCACATATATGTTTTCATGAGAATTCCAAGGTTGGAATCTTTATGAAAGGACCATGTAAATATTTATGAAAGGACCATGTAGGAGATACCTTTGGCATTCAGTTGTGTCCTCCCATGACATAAAAATAAAAATACAGGTTATTTGAAATGGTTGATTAATTTGCAAGCTGAAACTAGTGCGATGAAATGGATGCTCTAGGATATGATAACAGGAAGATATCAATTATATACACAAAAGTTTAAAATCTCAATTCAGAACAAATCATACCAATGGAGACAGCTGCATACAAACATGATGCAAAGCATGTCAAGGTCAAAAAGCGATTGACATATATGTGAACATGCTAGCAAAGAATCATGCTAATATCCTAGAGAATCACAAATGCTCATAAAGGATTACGCAAACAAAAACAATACTTGGAGATAAACATAATTGTTTAATTTTGTTGAATTTTGATCTTAATTGCAGAATTATGGTAGTGCTTGAAAAATTGAATAATCATAAGCATTAGCATTCACACATGAGACAAAGAATTTACCCTAGGGAAACTCTCTACAACATGAGGGAGAAAACCCTAGTAATTTGAGTACTATCTATGGCTCTTCAAGTGCAAGGATCTCCAATAAGGTTCCATTTGACCAAATCAAGGTTATCTCCATCACTCTTTAACCAAATCAAGCTTAACCTAACATACCATGCCACATAAAAGATATGATGCAGCCTACCTGTTTGTTAACAATATTGTTCTACAATACTATATGGACAAGTTTGCAAGTTTGAGATTTGAATTTGAGCCTACACGCAAATATTCATCAAAATCTTCAATGTTCCAAAAATCCAAAAATACATTCCCTAGAGCTAAAATTTCTCCGGCATCTACCTATATGTTCTAGTTGCTTTAACATACAATCATAGTATCATAACCCCATACAATCAACCTTAAAGCATATCACTTAGATTGCAATCACCTCATGACTCTCCTCAAATATTGCCATCTTCTTGAAGCTTTTTTGACACATGTAAAATTATATGACCCTTTTATATTCCTCCCAACACCTCATCCCTCTCACCAAATCCAAAATCCATAATGCCCAGTGCCCTACACAACTGTCACTTCCAATGTTAAGAGAAATTCCAATGTTAGCACTCCTGATTTATTGGATTCAAACATGTTTCAAACCATAATTTTATTCTTTAATATATTTAGATATTGTTTGCAAATGATGGGCCAGAAAGTTTGAGGTCATGAAGAAGCAACTGCTTTGAAAATTTTAATTGATCATGGTGGCTTAGGGCTGCTTCCTACTGCTCATCGAATTAAGAATTTTTCCCCTTTTTCACTGCTTTTAAATTGAGTTGAATCAAACTTGACACAAAATGGGTGCTTTTTTATCATTTTCAAGAGTTGCTGATGATTCTTTTGGAAACCCCGAAAGTATAATATTACTAAAAGGCTGCAATTGTCATCCCTTCAAAGAGTACTTACCAAGCCATCTTTGCATCAAAATAGCCTCCCCCTACATACCCATTCAAATAGGGCAGATGTAAGCAATCTGGGATGCGGGGGTTTCATTAAATACCAGCCTCTTTGCCTAGTTCATTCTGTACATGGCCCTCCCAACTAAACCAAGGCTTTATAAAACAATCTTACAGGTGGAAATTGCAGCTATTGCAAAAATCCAAAAGTTGGCGATGATTTGCTTTAAAGATATACTTTTTTTACTATAAATTTTAATTCAGGTGAAAATAGTTAGTAATTTAGACCACTCTATAGGACAAAATATATCTATATACACAAAATCACAATGTGTAATGTCAAATTGCTGAAAGTGCCTTGCACCATGCTTTAATCAATAGGGGAAAGAGGAATTCTAAGTTGGCATTTATCAAATGGAATAGAATTCTCAACATATCTCTATCCAAGGTTCTAGAAAAGTATGGATCCTCAAATTTCTTTACCACATTGAAATGGCCCTCAGAGATATGGGTGATTGATTTTGGCATAACATAGTTAAAAGCAGTTCTCCTGATTTTGTTACAAAAGTTGTGAAATGTTTTCAACCCATTATTGGCTTCAATGAAGATAGAATTTATTTCAAAGATGAAATCTAATAGTAGTATTTTTATACAAAATGGGATCCTATAGATCCATAAGTAGTTCCATCACCAAAACACTAATGATCGAACAACTTTGAATTCCAGCAGCAACCACTAGCAACAACAATATCAATTGCAAAACCATCTTCTAGGAGCCAACAAGATTTAAATCTAATCCTATCTTAAATTAAAACATTCTGTATCCATATTTTTTTAAATGATTAAAAAAAAACCCTTTTACCAGTAACTACCAACACACTCTGTTCTCTTCTTTTACTACTACAGCCTTCAATGCTTCCTTACATATTTTCTCTGATCCAAAAGATTACATCTCAACCCGATTAAATAGGACACTTAATCTAACTACATCAGTATGTATATATAATTATTATTATCCTTAACATCTTGTCCTTATCTAAATTATACCTGCAGGCTATAGCCTATCATTACACATAATTGATATTGTCTTTAAGAGATGCTATACTACCCTCAAGCTAAAAATATATAGCTAATCTTGATGTGCTTATATTCGTGCACTTATCCTCATGCATCTTATGCAGCATCAACTAACCACAATCAAGTTGTGACAGGCAACTTTGTGGCAGTTTGCTCCCAGAATGAGGCTCATCATGGTAATTGCTATCTGAAGGCAAGATTATGCCTTATGGGGAGTTTCCTTTGTGGTTGAATGTTTCCTTGTATTGTTTGCAGGGATGTAGCTCCAATTTATTTCACAAATTCTTAAAGAACATCTGGTCATGGGATCTAAATTGTCAAAAAGATACCTAGGCTATCAAGTAAAGGATATTTCTTTGGAATTGGATTTCAGCACACCTTGACTGTCATTCATATGTTTTGCACAAGTGTTTCATACAATAAATAATAAAATATTATAATGTTAATAAAATTCATACTCTTCAAGAAACTAGGTTGATTTTATATTTATTCTTTGGGTGGCATTTTAATGAATGACATTCAACATGGACTTGGCCATCTGCATCAGCTGTTTGAGCCTCTTGACTTTCCCTTTGCTTTAAATTTAAGTTGCAGAGACATGCTTTAGCACTTTCTCTCAAGGGTTTGATTTCTTTTTTCATATGGATCTATTTTAACAAAGGCTGCTGAGGCAGCCAAACTATGATTATCCTTAAATAGCCCTGAAGAATAAGGGTTTCCCTGTTTCTTTAAGCAGTTTAGTGTAGTCTTAGTTAAACAAAAGTTGCAGTTAGTAATTTTTTCTTCCAATAGATAATAGACAATAGTCAATGGGTAAATCATAATAGATCCTTTCCAAAGGTTGATTTGGAGTATGCTCCAACTCACGATGACCATGATACAATGTTGTGAGGAATGGGGACCATGATATGTTGTAAGGAGGACCTACCAAGCTACTATAAGAGTGTGAGTGCCTAATAAGCATAGAGTTATATTTTCTTTCAAGCCCTTCAAAAATGGGTGTGTAGACACTGCCATGGACAAGGGCAAGGAGACACATTGCCTAAAGAGTTTGTGGCTAACACTATTTACTTTGATAACATGTTGACCACTGGAAAGGCTAGAAATCAAACCCAGAACCTACCTTTGGCTGGAGGTTTCCACTACCATTGAGCTACATGCCTATTTATCATATACATCCTTAAACAATTATTTAGAAGTGTTAAAGAAAAATTTAATACCTTTCTTTGACAAGGGGTCTACCAAATACCTTGTTCTGTGAGAAATTTTACATTTTACAGACTGATAAATCTATCCAAATCTGACTTAAAGACCGTATTGCTGACACCAATCATGACCACCTTAACAAATATGCTATTGTTGAACATTTCCACAACTCCAAACACCTCATTTGTTTTGACCAAACCAAGATTCTCACTTCTACCTCTCATTACTCTTCGTGCCTCATCCGAAAAGCTCTTGAAATATAAAAATACCCTAACAATTTCAATTGCGAGGATGGCTATAAGCTCAGTCATTCTTGGAAACCCTTAATCCATAATCTTAATCATTAACCCCCTCCTCCCATTTTCACTTTTTCCTTCGTGTTTTATCCTCTATAGTTTCCCATATTCTTTCTCAATTGCCTCATCTCCTTAATAGGCTTCCTTAATAACCTTTTGGTTCTTTTTCCTCTTTTCCTCCCTCTTTGTCACATATAATCCTAATTGCTTATTCTTTCTCAACCCCCTTTTTCTTCATCCTCTAGCATTCCCTAATTTTCTTGCCTTTCTTGCCTCGGTTTCCAACCCCAACTTTTCATCTCAGATCCCCTTCCTCGCTTTCCAAGTTATTCTTCCCCAGTTGTAAATTATTTTATGTTTTCTTGTCTTATTCCTTCGATCCAGGATTATTTTTTAAGTTTATTGTTTCCCTCTTATCTCCTAATCCCGTCTCTTATCTAACTTTTTCGCTTAGGCCCAAGCTACCTTTAACCTCTTTGACCTTTTATACAGATACATACTCTTATTTATACTTCCCATCTTGGGTCTATTTATTTATTTATTTATATATTTTATTTTTTTATCTTTAACCTATCGTATTGATGATAATTATTTTAGATATTTTTATCTAACTCATTCTATTTATTTATTATTTCTATTAACCATATATTAACAGTTAAATTCTTTCATTTAGTTTTTATTAGATCTTTTGATGATAAATGAAGTGTCCATTCAAAAGGTTGAGATGCTTCTAAACTTTGACAATGCAATCAAGAAATATTATATAATAATGATCACTCACGGTGAAAACCTTCATGCTCATATTCTTAAATAAATCAACCTAGAAGTGTGGATTGCTATCTCCAATAGCTTCCCCTACAAGCCACACTCTAGTTGAAACTTCCTAGACAATTTCCAAATCCCATGCCACACTCCAGTTGAAACTTCCTAGGAAAATTCCAAATCCCATGCCCTAGAGAGTGGATCAACAACTCCTTAAAAAAGGAGGAACCATGTATAAGGGGGAAATGGCTCACGGCCTCAATATTAATTATGTGGATTTCTATCTCCAATGCCTTCCCCTACAAGCCACACTCCAGTTGAAACTTCCTAGGCAATTTCCAAATCCCATGCCACACTCCAGTTGAAACTTCCTAGGCAATTTCCAAATCCCATGCCCTAGAGAGTGGATCAACAACCCCTTAAAAAAAAGGAGGAACCCATGTATAGGGGGGAAATGGCTCACGGCCTCAATATTAATTGGCTCACAGAGAACAAAACATGTCACCCATGTATAAGGGGAAAATGGCTCATGGCCTCAATATTAATTGCACAGAGAACAAAACATGTCACAAATGGGATTTGAGTGTAGGTAGAGACAATAACATTTCTTTTCCAAACCATTGAACTAGACCCAATTGATAGAGGTACATGTCCTTTGTCAACCTCGACTAATTTTGGTTTCCATACCCAACAGTAGAAGGTTGATCATCACTTCAGCACACCTTTCAGGGATTTATATTAGATAATTCCATGTTGAATTGGGCAGGGTATTTGAGAAAAAATTATTAGACATTGAAGGTCTGGTTACCTCATAGAAGGAACTACCTACTCTGCATACATGATTCAATAGCATTTTGAAGTCTAGGTAATGTTTTTGTCATGTATTTTGATTAGATTAATTAAGATCCTCCATGACATTATAATAAACTCACACATAGTTGTAGTAATGCTGATATACTATTACAGAATACTTGGCTAACAAAACAGAGCATTGCTACAAAGAAAATATTGCATCATTCCTTTGAATTCTACCAGCTGGTAAAGTGTGCAGAAATTATCAAATAGGGCTATATAGCAGCTCTCCTTGACAAGGAAAATTGGACATGTAGTTCAAGTGACACTCCAACATTATTTGTAGGTAAGAAGGAATGAACTGTGGTTCAAGCAGTAGATTGAAGACAAGAAGGATGCATGCGTCTACTATGGAAAGCACAGAAACCTTGCTTAGGATTGCATAATACTTCTGATGAAGGAAACTGGGAGGCCTGTTTTAGGGCCCTTGTCACTTCAGTTAGTTTTTAAAAAATCACATGAACCAATAGTAATAGAGCAATAAAACTATAGAACAACTATGGGAGCATACATATTCAATTTCAGGCCACAAAACTTATCTTATTTGTTGCAGATACCATTTTGAGCACCCTCTGAAAGACACTTGTATTTGTGTATCTGGGTGCCCAAAAATAAAAAAATGTGCCAAAACCACCACAGTACAGAATCAGGCCCTTGGCAGCTGGATGCCATTACTAAGCAGAGCCTTGTAGTGAAAAGGCATCGTATTTTGAACATATGGGAAATAATTACACTTCTAAAAAAAACATAGCTTCTTCACAATGCGATATCGTATAGCTATTCCATGTCAATTATGCCATTAGCATCTATAAATTAAGAGATTGTATCTTCAACTCCTGCCTACAAAGCCTAGGCTGATTTCCTTATTATTTTAATAATATAGGATGACCAGAGATGGCCCAGCCTTGGTACATATTCAAATTCTAAACTGGACACTCAAGTCCCACAAAGGTCTATCTGATTTGTCATAGTATCAGGCTTCTTGGGGATTAAAGGACAAAGTGGTTTTCAACTATATATCTGTCCCGTAGTTCTCTGTGTGCTAGTGTTCTCTTGCGCTACATTGATAAGGATCTGTCACATATGCAGTGGGCAAATATTCTATCTGACAGGTGTCTATTGTGAAAACACATCAAATTGTCGAATGTATTTTATGCAAAGCAAAATATCAAATGACAGACAGAAAGATGTGTCCTTAGTACTTACATCCAATTCACAATCACAGATCTCAATTGTTTTATCAAGGATATGACAGATGCCCATGAGCTCTGAGCATTGTGATGGGTCGACTCAATTGGAGATTAGGATCCAACTGATAAGTTTTTGGAGCTTTTCCAACATAGAAAATGAGATGAAATCTCAGAATTCTAATACTTCAAAGGAAAGAGGGGACAAACAAACCTAGTCATGGTAGGATTGTATAGTGATTTCATGAGAACTATACTTACTAGCATCTGCCATCTAGACCATACACACATTCTGGCTTGATCTTATGACTATGTGCAAAATCATCCAATTGTTTCATGAATTTCAAAAATGAAAAAGATCAAGAGACAAAGAAAAATGAATACTTACAACCAATTTAGAATCTCATACCCACAACTGTTTTTTCCAAACATATGACAAATACCCCACAAGCTCTAAACATGATGATTGATTCACTCAATTGAACATTAGGATCCAGAAAATAAGTTTTTGATTTCTTACATATCTAAACATTACGATAGATTCACTCAATTGGAGATTTAGTGTCCAGATAATAAGTTTGGATGCATCACCAATAGGCCAAATGACAATACATCTCTGAAATTTGTAGGGTATGAATTAAATTATATAATCTCATCTTATCTTGCATTTATTAATTCAAAAAAAATATGAGACAAGTTACAACAAACCTCGTCGTGGCTTCTGGGCCATGGAATGGGAGCGTTGTACTTAGGTGGAGTGGGAACAAGGCAATTTAACCGGTTCGCTTTGTCCGGGAAAAAACGTTCAAACCTCTCCCCTCTCGCCATGGATTTGAGCTTGGAAATTGCAGCAACATTGTCCAGGTAGGGTATATACTCACTTATATTCTTAGGGCATAGTTTGAATCTCTCAACCTTGGTGTCCACCCCGATCTTGGTGCTCCCCTTCACATTCTTAGATCCATTTAATGATTGCTCGAAGATGTCCATCTCAGAAACAGAGGTGTCATTATCAGTGTCATAATCATCCAGGTTGTCATCCTCCCCCACCAAGAAATGATCCTGCATTACTCCATCCTTGTCCACTATGCCAAAGGAAGCTGGTGATGGTGGTGGTGGTGGTGATGGAGGAGGAAGAAGGGGGTGGGTTTTATGATGTTTAGGGAAGAGAGGTCATAGGTTGGATCCTCGGTGCGTGCAAGGGAAACCATGTGGGATTGAACCGAAGAGGAAATCAAGCCAATAATGATCTATACCTGGTCATAATTGCTTGCCCAGTGTTTTCCCAAGTAGAAGCATGTGATGGCAAGCAGCAGAAGACCCGCTACCTTCAATGTGAGGGGACTCTTCAGGATATCCTCCTTCATTTTTTCTTCCTCCCTTTGGATCTAGCTTCTACGAATTAGCCTTTGCTCATTGGCTTCCCATGTCCAAAAATGGGTGAGACAATTGATTTGAGAGGGAAAAACAATTGATTTGAGAGGGAATTTTTTTTATTGCCGGAGTGACAACTATAAATGACCAAATAAATGACCAATTGTTATGTGGTCATTTTTAGTCTAGATAACCCGTGACCAAATTTGGTCATTTATCTTGGTTGTTTTTAGTTGGTTTTTATCCCATGATGAAAAGTGGTCATTTATCTTGGTCTTTTTTAGTTATCTCACTTAAATTTATCAATTTTGGTCATTTATCCCTTCAAAAAAACTGTGGTGACCAAAAATTTTGGTCTCCTGGTCACTAATCTCTCATTTTCCACTAGTGGTAACAAATGTTGAAAGGCATATTAAATATTTAATTTTTTTTTCAATAATAAAATTACAGTTTTTTTCTGTGTTTGGTTATATTTTGTAAATTTCTGTCTTTTTTAGGCTAGTTCTATAGGCATTACAGCTTTGGGTTATTCGCTGAAATTTGGTTGCATGAGTAGAATTGTATGACATTGTTCCAGAATTGAAATTTCAATTTCATTAGATAAAGAAACTTACATAAATACAACAATACATAGGATCAAAATTCTCATAAAGAACTTGAAATTTCTCAATCCATCATCCCCATAATATCCCTATAATATCTACAGTTCCACGCAAATAGCTAGGATCTACCTATGTCACCAAATCTACTCACATCTCATATCCACTAGTCACTATCACTCTTTTAATTTCTCACAAATTCAACTATATATGCCTATAGGACACAAGTTAAGTTTTCAATTTTAATATTGTTAACTTTATGGCCTATTATGTACACTTATTGAAAAGTTAAATTCAAAATTACCATTCACATTAAATGCATCAAAAACATATACATTGTCGAGAAATACACACGCACACACACACATATATAAAGTTATGTATTAAAACTTGAAATGTATTTACAAATTACATACACATCATATATAAATAATGTTATTCCATAGTTCTAGGATGCTTGGGAGGTTTAGGCTGCAAGTCTTGCTTTTCTAGAGAAGATAAATTTGTACATTCTAGTCTCTTGCCTTGTCTAGAAGTTTATGGTTCTTTAGAAGCTACAATAGGTGCATGTTCTGATTTTTGTTCTAATTCTTTCACTTTTGTTGCACATTCGTGCAAAATTTCTTTCAATCTATCTATATATTGGATGTACTTCTTCAACAATTCCACATTCTTCTTATTTTTCTCTTTGTGTTCCTTTTCCTTTTGTTGAAGATTATCATTTGCATATTTCAACTCAGACTGAACTTGGGTCAATTTTTTCCTTAGATGATCTGTCTTTGTCTCCAACTCTTTTTCCCTCAATTCTATATTATCTGGAGTATACACAATTGCTACTCGTTGAATTATGTTGTTCTTCTGCAAAGTGGCAATTTGGGATTTCAGATCTTCTATCTCAGACTTACATACCAAATGTTGTGATTCTCTATCCTCCAATATTTTCAATCTGAGCTCTTTAAACTCATCTTCCCTCTCAGCTACTTTGTTTTTCAATGTTTCATTTATGGTTGACCACACAAAGAGATCAGCTCCAGCATTCATTGCTCCAATAGCATCCATCAAGGACTTCTCTTGAATTCTTAAGAAGGCGTGATATCTTTGTAACCCCTTTTTGACTTTTTCACAAGCTTGTATTGCATTAAAATCTACATCTAGTGCCTTCTATCTATTTTGCAGGGAACTCTCATACCTTATTAAAGCCTTTTGGTGTGTTGACGTATCATAAATTTCACCAGAAATCAGATGCCTACGCTGTCCCTTACCAATTTAAGATTCTTTTAACTTTTCAACTCCTCTAGTCTATAGTTCTGCAATAATCTTTTCAAGTTCAACTATTTTTCCTTTCAACTCTTCATCTTTCTTAGCAATTATGTTTTTCATGTTTTCCTCTTGTTTTCTATATTCATTTATCTCAAGTTTATGTTTATTGTAGTCTTCAGCAAGGTTGTTTTGAAAGTCAGCCTTCATTATTCCAATTAATCTATTTTTTTTATTGACTTCAGCTGTAAGTCTTGCTTTCTGGCCGATAACAGTCCTTAGAGGGGGAATTTCCAAAACCTCTGGTTGATGTTTTCGCTCATCTTCCAGTCTCTTTATGGTTTGTTCATATTTCTTCCAAAAAACCATATATTCTTCTCTACATTTCTCATTTTCCTTTCTAAATTCATCCTGAATTTTTTCTAATTCCTTATAGACTAAAGAACATAGTCCTTTCCTGCTATTGTGCTTATCGCACTGCCCACAGTCTTCACAAGGGATTCTCAGAATCTTTCAATTTCCTGTAAACAAGGAAAATTTTGAGGCTTCAAAAAATGGAATTTGGCAACTTTTTTTTGGAAAAAAGAATTGAAAAATGCCTCCTACCTTAAACAAGTCCAGCATTTGCAAATTTTTAATAGAAGATTCCATAGTATCCACATGTTATGTTTCTAACCTTGCAATTACCTGTAAATATTGAAAATTTTAACGATGCTTCAAAAAAAGGAATTTGGAAATTGTTTCTTTTTTTTAAATAGCATTGAAAAATAGAGCCTACCTTTAAGAGGTATTGAATTTTCATCTACTTAATATTACAGATTTCTTCACTCTGTACTACGGTAAGATACCAAAATTCAGCTTTTTCTTTGAAATGCAACATTTCATCGAATATCTTAAAATCAATTTTACCATCAAAAAAATATTTTGGAGAGGAATTTTTCTCAACTCCCAACTGTGGAGGTGTATATATAACAAGTGGAATTTCTGCAAGAGCATAAATATCATCATCATTATGCTCCTCCTATGCATTAAACTCAACATCGTGCATCTTGTTTACATTTATTTCTTTTCCTTCATGTAATCCGGCCAGAATTGAGACAACATCAAATTCTTTAGTTTCACTTCCCATAACTTGCATACATTACTCGAAAGTCTCTTCAAGGACTTGTACATTGTCCTTTGGATATTATTGGGGAACTTCCTGGTTAATTTTTTCCAGTTTCGACCTCTTTATGTATTTATTTTTAAATCTGCTTCCTTCTATAGTGTTGGGTCGATATAAGTCAATAATTTTTTGTTGTGTACCAGGATAACTGAACTTCACTCTCTTCATTTTTCTCTCCTATAGTGCAAAATGCATTTTTTTTCCAATAGATGTGGGACATTTATGGCTAGGTCTTCAACCCAATGAATCACCAACTTCATACAATCACCTAAAATATCTTGCTTGTGGTGATTCATAATTTTCCTAAGTACAATTTGAATTAAGGTTTTGTTCAGTCATGGGGGAACATATTGCATATTTAAACCATTCTAGGCAACCAAAATTATTTTTCCACATATTATGTTTTCCATCTCACCCTTTTCTACTTTGAGGGTTTTCTTGGTGGTCAACATTACTCCTCCCCCTACGTGGAATTTCCGTTGCACTGGACAACAAATTAGGGTCTAGACAAACCCTCCTCCCAAAAATAATCAATTCCTTGGACTCATCATCATAACTAGAAATGGAATTATCTATCTCTTCATTATTGAAATTGAACTTACAAAAAAGAAAACGATGCACTCGTGCTCTGACCAAAACATTTAGCATACCTTCTGGCCAGTTGGTACTGTCACTCCATGCCTCAACGCTCTCTCCAAATTTTCTGAAAGTGAACCTCTCAGCAACTTCAGAACCCCCTATTTCAGTTGATGGCATGGAACATGAGGCTACTGTTTCCATTTTGCAGGAAGATGGCATGCTCAGAAAGGAATAAGGGGATGCACGCATAGGATGCATGCAAATGCACGCATAGGATACCAACACGTTGACTTTTCCAACCTAAGATAAAAATTACAAATGTGTTCTGATGGTTCCAAACTATAATAAAAGTTACAAATGTGTTCTGACTTTTGCAAACTATAATAAAAATTACAAATGTGTTCTAACTTTTCCAAACTATAATGAAAATTACAAATGTGTTTCAAGTCAACTATACACAACTTACATTTTCAATTTCAATATAGTTAACTTTCTATCATGTTAAGTATACTTATTTTTCTACCATGTTAAGTATACTTATTGAAAATAATAAAGTAAGACTAAATAATAGAGTAAAAATTTGGCATTCTAAGTATTCTTGAAAATATAGAGTGTGTAATATAATAATAGTGTAATATTGTTCTCGACATGTTTTGATGTACTCTCAAACCAAACCCTCCTATTAAATGTTTATAGTAAATGGTTTTGGAAATTGGATGGATAGATATATTGAGAATACTATCCTTGTGTTAATTTTATATAACCTAACCTCATATGCTCACAATCGACCTATGAAAGGTGCATTTTTAACCTTTTTTTACTTTTATGGACACTTAGTGTAAAATGCAAGCCATAAGCATAAAAATTCAAGATAAGAATGCATAGCAGTCAAATTGAACATGAATAACTAAAATTCCAAGTATCTTGGACAAATTCAAAAAAATGACTGAAATTCTAAGTTTTGTAAAAAACAGTGTGTAAATATTCAAAATTGGGCTTAGGAAAATGCACGCCACAATCCGTACAATTGTCATAAGTTGAAACTAACACCATGGGGTTGAAGATAGATATTATTTTGACGAAAGATTCTTTCATTTCTTTAAATTTATATTTCATTTGTCCAGAGTTAAATTGACAAAATGACAACTTTTGTGTTTTCAACCGAGTTTTACCCAGATCAGAGAAATGCCCGCCCAGCCGTAAGTTTTGGGTTCAAAAAATGCATGTTGTGCAAAAACCCTACATGGTTGTCTTGTATTTATGAAATATCAACCTACATTAATAAAAATGCAAGCCAAACCCTCCTATTAAATGTTCATAGTAATGGTTTTGTAAATTGGATGGCTATATATATTGAGAATACTATCCTTGTGTTAATTTTATATAACCTAGCCTTGTATGCTCACAGTCGACCTATGAAAGGTGCAATTTTAACATTTTTTTACTGTTATGGACACTTGGTGTAAAATGCAAGACATAAGCATAAAAATGCAAGGTAGGAATGAATAGCATTTAAATTGAACATGAATGACTAAAATTGCAAGTATATTGGACAAATTCAAAATTAATGACTGAAATTATAAGTTGTTTCATAAAAAATAGTGTGTAAATATTCAAAAATGGGTTTAATTGAAAATGCATGCCACAATCTGTCCAATTGTCATTAGCTGAAACTAACACCATGGGGTTGAAGATAGATATATTTTTGACAAAAACCTCTTTCTGTTTTTTTAAATTATGTTTCATTTGTCCAAAGTTAAATTGATAAAATAACAACTTTTGTGTTTTCTGTTTTTTAAATATTCAAAAATGGGTTTAATTGAAAATGCACGCCACAGTCTGTACAATTGTCATTAGCTGAAACTAACACCATGGGGTTGAAGATAGATATATTTTTGACAAAAACCTCTTTCTATTTTTTTAAATTATGTTTCATTTGTCCAAAGTTAAATTGACAAAATAACAACTTTTGTGTTTTCAACCCAATTTTACCCAGATCATAGAAATGCCCACCCAGCCCTAAGTATTGGGTATTTTTGAGTGATTTTAGTTGGAAATGGTATGATTTACTATTTTCCACATTATTATACATTTACATTTTCAATATGGGTTCAAAAAGTGCATGTTGTGCATAAACACTACATGGTTGTATTGTATTTATGAGATATCCACCTAGATTAATAAAAATCCAAGCCAAACCCTCATATTAAATGTTTATAGTAAATGGTTTTGGAAATTGTATGGCTAGATATATTGAGAAGAATATCCTTGTGTTAATTTTATATAACCTAACCTCATATGCTCACAGTCGATCTATGAAAGGTGCAATTTTAACCTTTTTTTACTGTTATGGACACTTGGTGTAAAATGAAAGCCATAAGCATAAAAATGCAAGCTAGGAATGCATAATCATTTTTGACAAAAACCTCTTTCAATAGCCTACTCTGCAACTAAATGGTTGATTATGTATACTTTGTTCAGTGATCCTTGTTGACATATTTAGGCTTGGAAGCCAAAACGGTAAATAGGATAAATGTTATCTATCAATTACTAAAAATCATAATCTTTATTGAGGCAGTAAAGGAGAGGATTATATAGAATGTATGTTATTTCTGCTCTGAAATGAAAAGTGTGATTTTTTCCCTGGGAAAAAAAAAACATATTTCACCATGCATGTTACACCATAGATCTGTCATACAAAATTCACCAAATATTTTGTTCATTATGGAAGACTAGGATAAATAGCTATTAGGATAGTTTGAAGGCAGAACATATGTATCTTTTCAATATCCCATAGGCTAAAAAATGTATATTCTGATTTCAAACTTTGAAATATCAAAGATAAAGATTTTTCCTTGGAAAAGAAAAACCATTGATAACACAACATCAATATGTCATGTGATGCAACCCTGCAGGATCAACAAATAATACTACAAGGCTACAAAATCTGAGTGCACAGTCAAGACTGAATCACTAACAATCTTAACAAGCACACAAAGAAGACTATTTGTATTTCCCCAGATTCAAATTTATATTTACTTATAAAAACTTCAAATTACAAAGTTCAAACATTTCACCATAGATATTACACCACAGATCTCTCATAAAAAATTCACCATATTTATGATAGGTATAATGTTTACATCTCCAAATGGGTTGCACCAGTCCTCATCCCCAATCCATAACAATGATGGGCAGGATCCCATTGGTGTGAATTTATATAACAATAGAGTAATATTCTTCTCTACATGTTTTGATGTACTCTCAAACCAAACCCTCCTATTAAATGTTTATAGTAAATGGTTTTGGAAATTGGATGGCTAGATATATTGAGAAGACTATCCTTTTGTTAATTTTAACTAACCTCATATGTTCACAGTCGACCTATGAAAGGAGTAATTTTAACATTTTTTTTAAATTTTATGGATACTTGGTGTGAAATGCAAGCCATAGGAATAAAAATGCAAGGTAGGGATGCATAGTAGTCAAATTGAACATGAATGACTAAAATTCCAATTATCTTGGACAAATTCAAAAAAAATGACTGAAATTCTAAGTTTCGTAAAAAACAATGTGTAAATATTCAAAATTGGGCTTAGGAAAATGCATGCCACAGTTCGTACAATTGTCATAATTTGAAACTAACACCATGGGGTTGAAGATACATATATTTTTGACAAAAGCCTCTTTCATTTTGTTAAAAGTATGTTTCATTTGTCCAGAGTTAAATTGACAAAATGACAGCTTTTGTGTTTTCAACCCCATTTTACCCAAATCAGAGAAATGCCCGCCCGACCCTGAGTATTATGTATTTTTGAGTGAGTTTAGTTGGAAATGGTATTTTTTACTATTTTCCACATTATTATACATTTATTTTTTCAATTTGGGTTCAGAAAGTGCTTGTTGTGCAAAAACACTACATGGTTGTCTTGTAATTATGAAATATCCACCTACATTAATAAAAATCTGAGCCAAACCCTCCTATTAAATGTTTATAGTAAATGGTTTTGTAAATTTTATGACTAGATATATTGAGAAGACTATCCTTTTGTTAATTTTATATAACTTAATGTCGTATGCTCAAAGTAGGCCTATGAAAGGTGTAATTTTAACATTTTTTTACTGTTATGGACACTTGGTGTAAAATGCAATCTGTAAGCATAAAAATGCAAGCTAGGAATGCATAGTAGTTAAATTGAACATGAATGACTAAAACTGCAAGTGTCTTGGACAAATTCAAAATTAATGACTGAAATTCTAAGTTGTTACGTAAAAATCAGTGTATAAATATTGAAAAATGGGCTTAGGAAAATGCACGCCACAGTCCATACAATTGTCAACAGTTGAAACTAACACCATGGGGTTGAAGATAGATATATTTTTGACAAAAACCTCTTTCATTTTTTTTTAAAATTATGTTTCATTTGTCCAGAGTTGAATTGACAAAATGACAACTTTTGTGTTTTCAACCTAGTTTTACCCAGATCAGAGAAATGCCTGCCCAACCTTAACTATTTGGTATTTTTGAGTGATTTTAGTTGGAAATGGTATGACTTACTATTTTCCACATTATTATACATTTATTTTTTCATTTTGGGCTCAAAAAGTGCATGTTGTGCATAAACACTACATGGTTGTCTTGTATTTATGAGATATCCACCTAGATTAATAAAAATGCAAGCCAAACACTCCTATTAAATGTTTATAGTAAATAGTTTTGGAAATTGGATGGCTAGATATATTGAGAAGACTATCCTTGTGTTAATTTTATATAACCTAACCTCATATGCTCACAGTCGATCTATGAAAGGTGCAATTTTAACCTTTTTTTACTGTTATGGACACTCGGTGTAAAATGAAAGCCATAAGCATAAAAATACAAGCTAGGAATGCATAATCATTTTTGACAAAAACCTCTTTCAGTAGCCTACTTTGCAACTAAATGGCTGATTATGTATACTTTGGTCAGTGATCCTTGTTGACATATTTAGGCTTGGAAGTCAAAATGGCATATAGGCTAAAAATTATGTATCACTTACTGAAAAAGATAATATTTACTGAGGCAGTAAAGGAGAGGATGATATAGAATGTATGTTATTTCTGCTCTAAAATGAAAAGTATGATTTTTTTCCTGGGAAAAAAAAATTCACCATACATGTTACACCACAGATCTGTCATACATAATTCACCAAATATTTTGTTGATTATCGAAGACTATTATAAATAGCTATTAGGATAGTTTGAAGACAGAACATATGTATCTTTTCAAGATCCCATAGGCTAAAAAATGTATATTATGATTTCAAACTTTGAAATATCAAAAATAAATATTTTTTCCTTGGAAAACAAAAACCATTGATAACACAACTTCAATATTACATGTGATGCATCCCTCCAGGATCAACAGATAATACTACAAGGATACAAAATCAGAATGCATAGTCAAGACTGAATCACTAATAATCTCAGCAAGCATACAAAGAAGACTATTTGGATAACCCCAGATTCAGATTTATATTTACTTATAAAAACTTCAAATTACAAAGTCCAAACATTTCACCATAGGTATTACATCGCAGATCTCTCATACAGAATTCACCATATTTATGATAGGTATAATGTTTACATCTCCAAATGGGTTGCGCTAGTCCTCATCCCCAATCCATAACAGTAATGGACAAGATCCCATTGGTGTGAATCCCATGAAAAGTTCACTTGCACACAAGGTTGTAGGATATTATACAAATACCTAAATCTAAATGTTGGGCCCACTCTCCATTTTCCAACAGGTTGAATATCATTGCTTGAGCCTGAAGATAGATGATATCGATCAAGAAAGGTTGGCCATGTATATAAAAAATCCTCCTTAAGATTCTCATAGCCTTCTATGGTGAACTCTAGTGAATTGTGTTTCTTCATAATCCTAGGAGGTACGGCATGCATTGCAATAAGCTCAAAAATAACCATGAAACAAGGAATTTCCACAAAAGATTCACTATGTATCTTGTTACGAGACCTTATGTGGTTGAAAAATTTGTAGGAAAGAAGATGAATATTGTGACGATGGATTCGATGTGGTTGCAATACTCCAATACATGATGGTAATGTATTGTGAGTTCCATATTCTATAGAGGCAGCTAATCTGGCAGTCACAACTTCATCATCACCCTTTGTTGTAACAAGTTGGAAAGTGGTGTGCTTATCATCTTTCATAGCAATAAAACGACAAAAAAAATATTCTCCCTTTCGAGTGTTCTTGCCCCACCTTTTGATAGATCTCACAGTAAAGAAAACATCAACAATGCCTGCAATAAAAATAAAAATAATATTAGTTACTATAAAGATACCATTAGTTGCACAATTGGGTGAATGTGGGGGAGGTATTTATATCAGATTCCTAGGAAATCGGTTTTTTCGTGTTTGGTTAGGTTGTTGCAGAGGATCAAACACTAGAGTTGAACTGATAGCCAGTTGGGCTTTACTATTCTTTTCCAACTTTAAAAGGATCACATTACTTCAGGTTTGTGGAGATTCAAAATGCATCTTTGATTAGTTGGTAGGGAAATCAATGTTACAAGTTACAAATCTGAAACATTGGAAACAAAGATTAACAAATGTTGGGAGTAATTTTCAGTATTTATCTTTTTTCCATATTCACAAGGAACTCAACACACAAGCAGATTTGCTATCAAAGAAAACTCTTGGTCTGGAAGAGGGTACACTTTATTTCAAAGAATTTTTGGATTCCACATTAGTGGATAAAGGTTATATCCATTGTAATTAGTATATACTCATTTGTGCATTAGATATTGTTTGAATACTTTTACATATGTGCACTCTACCCAGTTTAGTACATTTCCATCTTTTAATATTTTTTTGTCTCAAACAATAAGGCATAGTGATCAATATGTACTAATGATTTGATGTGGAATTTGTTCTATCCAGTAGAACATACAACTAATGATTGTTACAAAGAGTCTCTATAGAGTCTAGCTGGTAGTTTTATTTGGAACTTATGTGTTAGGATATTTAGACATTTAGGAGTTAGTTAAGATCAACTTGTGTAATATATCCATTAGGTAAAAGTGTGTTTCTTTAGTATGCATTAGTGTGCATTTATAAATATTCGAATCCGATGGTCACGATATGTTCTAGACATAGAGTGATCTGACGGTTCAAGTTCTCTTAGATCATACCTACCATTGATCCATGGCTTAACACCCGATTGGTCTATGATCTTTATTTAAAGAGCATAGAGGGTCCTTGGCTAGTTGATTGATTATGAGAAGCTCATGTAAATTTCTTTCTTTTGCATAATAAATTACTCCAAGTAGCTATTTGGCTGGGGCCATGGACTGTTTCCCTCTCAAGGGATTTAACCATGTGACAAACATCGGTGTGTTGATATTTGATCTATTTGTGTGAAGTGGTTTCTCAAGTTGTTCGGTATTTTGGGAGTACCCTATATACTCGAACATGGTATCAAAGCGTTTATGAAGAGCCGCTTTCGGTTTTGATCAAGATCTAGAACCGGTGTTGCCGAAACTTTGAAAGGGTTTCTAGTTATAGATGTTCTATGCATTTGTGGCCTATGGGAGTTGTTCCACTGTGTCTGGAGTGCCTTTTCCATTGGTAAATAGTTTTCATTTCATCGAAAATTGTTTCCATTTGTTCCAGAAACACCCATTTCGGCAAATATAAAGGTATAATGTTACAGTGACGGATTTTTTTTTTTTAAATCTCTCATATTTTATCAGTTTTATTATTAGATATTTACTGTTTTAGTCTCGAAATATTGCCTTCCCTAGCTGTTTATGTTCTTTTCTGTGCACATTGCACGATTGTGGCGAATCAAAAACAGTAAGGGAAAGTTTGTTTTCTTGTCTTCCCTGGCTGCATATGCTCTTTGCCATGCACCTTGCGCGATCGCAGTGAATCAGAAACAGTAAGGGACATTTTTTTTCTTGTCTTCTTAGATACGTATGCTCTTTATCGTGCACCTTGTGAAATCATGGCAAATTAGAAACAGCGAGAAAACTTGAAAACGTAGAATTTCCAGGTAAGCTATCCAAGATCTAACCCCATTGTGTGGAAAAAGTTTTTTATTTTTGTTTTTCATTTTTTTTTGTGATTTGCAGAAAAAAAAGGCAAGCATAAAGAACGAGAGAGAAGAGTATATATATATATATATATATATATCCCTTCCTCTTTCCATTCTTTTACGTACATTTTAAACTTAGCTCACTTGGTCCAAAGTTGTTTTATTCCTTAATAAGTCTTGAGTTCAAGTCTTATTAAGCTACTTTTTAGTGCATGCAATTTCTTATTTCAAGTTACTTTATTGTAAAAGTGAATCTCACATAAATAAAATAAAATAAAAATTGAGTCACTTAAGTCTTTTAATTTATTACTGCACTATTTAAAAGTAACATTATTGTAAAAGTGAACATCACTTATTCTACAAAAAGTGATTCACTTAAAAGCAACTTTATTGTAAAGTGATTGTCAAAGGTTGATCTTGGGAAGAGAGGGGTTCTTTTTTTTAGTTGGTCAAGTTAATATCTGCATGTCACTATTGGGGACATCTTCAACATTTTCTTTGATCAAGCATAACTTCATCATCCAGAATCAGTTTTTAGTGCTATTTTTTTTTAAATCGCATAGTTTTTCGAGCTATTTGCATCCAGATAGTTAGTTTTGGTTCTTTCAACCATTATTTTATAGTATGGCAGCCCCTTGTGATATTATACTTACAAGTTCTAACTATTTCTCATGGACATCTTGTATGGAGGATTTTTTGCGAAGTAGGGGACTTTTCAGGATAACCTCATGGAAAGAAACAGAACCCACTGATGATGATAAGAAAATTAAATGGGAAAATAGATATGATGAATCTCGTGGATTGATTGGGATGTCAATCTCTATTGATTTGCGATTCCACATATCTGGAATTAATGAACCTGATATAGCTTGGAAAAAGTTGGAATCTGTGTTTGGTAAACACAATGAAATTTGGGGTAATCAACTTGAGAATGAGTTGATTTCCTTGAATCCAAATTATTTTTCATGCATTCAAGACTATTTATCTAAGTATAAAACTCTTAGAGTATTATGTGCAGAATCGAAGATTAAGAAAGAAGACAAACAATGTATTTATCATATTATTTCCAAAATTGTACTTGCATATTCTGTTTTTGTATCTACATTCTACTCCATGAAAGAATCCTTGACTGCAGCTAGCTATCAAGAGCCTAGTCTTGAATCCTTTTGTGATTCTTTAATAAGAGAGCAATATAAGCGCATTCATATTGGAATAATTAACAATGCAGATACATCTGGGAAAGCCTTATTGTCCCAACAGAAAGAAAAGTCCAAGCCTCCCAAGAAATAGAATTTTTGCAATAATAAGCCAAACAATAAGGGTTCCAAACCCTCTCAGTCAGCTCCTTCTTTAAAAAATGACAAAGGATCCAAGCCAAAAGGAAAGAAGACTGAGCGTCATTGCAATTTTTGTGGGAAAGGTAATCATGATGAATCGAAGTGTTTCAAGAAGATGACAGCCTTGGAAGTAGCAATGAAGAAGCACCACATCAGCCTAGATTCGTCTTCAGAATCTAACTCTCATGGACATGCACTTTGTGCTTCTGGTTACTCTTATACTGCATCTTCTTCTTCTACTTCAAATGAATGGCTCATTGATTCTGGAGCATCTTATCATATGTCTAAGGATCAAGCCATCTTTTCAATATGCATGAATGTAACACTAAACAAATATTTGTTGGTGATGATATATCTCTAAGTGTTGTAGGATCTGGAACAGTTCCAGTAGAAAATGGTCATTTCAGTGATGTACTATGTGTTCCAAAAATTTCCTGTAATTTGTTATCAGTCTATCAAATTACTCATTCAGGTGAAGGTAAAACTGTGACGTTTACACCTCACCAAGTTGTAATCAAGGATTTTAAAAATCCTCAAATGTCCTTACTACTGGAAATGTTGATGATATTACCAAGTTGTACAAATTTAACAACTTTGGGTCATCACATTTTCCTTCAGTTTTTGTTGCTCATAGTGATAACTTGAGCAAACTTTGGCATGAGCGATTTGGTCATTTAAATTACCACTCATTGCAACAACTATGTAAAGACAATATGGTGACTAGTCTTCCGATGGTAACTTGCAAGGATGGTGTTTGTTCCAGTTGTGTACTCAAAAAACATCATCGGGACAGTTTTGACAAGCGTGCGTCTTGGCCCACCTCGGTTCCCTTGGAGCTTCTGCACAGTGAATTATGTGGTCCTCTTCCATCTGCTTCCTTTTCTGGTTTCAAATATTTCTTTACTTTCGTTGATTACTACTCCAGACGCACTTGGGTTTACTTCCTAAAACTTAAGAGTGAAGTGTTTAACATGTGCTTGGCCTATAAGGCCCTTGTTGAAAAACAATCTGGTCATCAAATTATTAAGTTAAGATTTGACAATGGAGAAGAATATGTTAATAACAAGTTCACTACTTTCTGCACTAAACAAGAAATCCAACAACAGCACACTGTTCCATATACACCACAACAAAATACTGTAGCTGAATGGAAGAACCACACTTTAAAAGAAATGGCTAATTGTATGATCCAATCTAAGGGACTAAGTCTTCAATATTGGGCTGAGGCCATAAATTGTGCAAATTCCATAGTTAATTGCCCACCCACTAAAGTTTTACAAGTTATAAGACCAGAAGAATCATGGAGTAAAATTAAACCATATGTAAGTCACTTTTGTGTGTTTGGTTGTGAAGCATGGGCTCACATTCTGGATGAAAAACGGAAAGCATTGCAGCCTAAAGGTGAAAAGTGCATATTTGTTGGATATTCAGAATATGTAAAAGGTTATAGAATTCTCCAGCCACATTCTCATGATATAATCATTAGAAGAGATGTTAAATTTGATGAAAATATCTTGGCGTATGAGCCTAACTTGGCGGGTGTGCCATCTTTGGCCTGTGAGCCTGATTTAGTGATTGTGCCTTCTTCTTCTTCTAACAACTTCCTTGACAGGTTTCCAACACCAGTTTTTGATGATGACAATGAGGATGAAAATCCACCTCCGCCTGCTCATGTTCCTCCAGTTCCACCAGCACCAATGCTTCCTCGATGGGTCCATTCAACATGTGAAGCAGCTAGTGATCTTGCCGGTGACCCTAGAGATCAACGTCGAACATGTTCTTAGTTTTAGCGAGCCTCTACTCTTTTGGCTCAAGTTTTTGAGAATCATGATCCAGAAACTTTTACAGAAGCTTCAGGAAATCCATATTGGGATGCAGTTATGGATGAAGAATATCATTCCTTAATGGTGAACGATACTTGGGATCTTGTTCCTCTTCCAAACAGAAGAAAACTTGTCAGATGTAAATGGGTCTATAGAACTAAGTATGCATCAGATGGAGTTCTTGACAGACTTAAGGCAAGGTTAGTTGCCAAAGGTTTTTACTAAGTTGAAGGGATTGACTACAATGAGACTTTTTCTCCTGTTGCAAAAATGAATTCCATCCACCTTGTTCTTTCCCTTGCAGCCTTACATAACTGGGAATTCCATCAAATGGATGTCAAATCTTCCTTTTACCATGGTGATTTACAGCAGGAAATTTACATGGAACAACCTCCTAGATATGTTAAGGATAACTTTAGCCTTGTCTATCTCCTTAATAAATCCTTATATGACCTTAAGCAAGCTCCTAGAGCTTGGTATGCCAAAATGGATAACTTTCTCCTTGACATTGGTTTTTCTAGATGTCATTCTAACCCCAATGTCTATACCAAGAAAGTAGGAAACCATCTCATCATACTTGTTCTTTATGTTGATGATCGTATCCTTACTGGTAGTGACCCTAACCTTATAACCCATGTGAAATCTAGTCTTAAGAAAAATTTTGAAATGTCAGACTTAGAACATTTGCATTATTTTCTCAGTCTCCAAGTATTGAAAACCAAAAAAGGAATATTTCTTTCCTAGTCTAAGTATGCTTGTGACCTTCTTCGTTGCTTACACATGGAAGATTGTAAACCATCCCCTTCTCCCTTCCAGTCTGGAGTCAAAATTTTTGCCACTTGTACTTCCCCTGAAGTAGATGCCACCTTGTATCGTCAGCTTGTTGGTAGTCTTTTATACTTGGCTCATTCTTGTCCTGACCTTTCCTTTGTCGTTGGTCATCTTTCCTGTTACATGCAAACTCCTCATGAAAGTCACTGGAAAGCAGCAAAAAGAATACTTTGATATATTCAAGGTACAATTCAGTTTGGGATTCATTACAGCACAGGGGGAAACCTTTGTTGGTTGGTTTCACTGATTCAGATTGGGCCAACGATCCTGATGATCGAAAGTATACTATAGGTTATGTTTTTAGTCTGGGATTTGGACATGTCACTTGGGATTGTAAGAAACAGCAAGCTCTTGCTCTTTCTTCAGTAGAAGTAGAATATCGAGCCGCAGTTAATGCCAATCAGGAAGCTTTATGGATTCAACAGATCCTCTCAGAGTTTGGATTCAAGTAGTAGAAGCCTACTCCACTTTGGTGCAACAATCAAAGTTCCATCAAGCTTTCCAAAGATCTAGTTCTACATCAGCACAACAAACACATTGAGCTACAAATGAACTTCATCAGAAATCTTATTCATGATAGTGTTATTGAAGTGCTCTATTGCCCTACAAATGATCAAGTTGCAGACATCTTCACCAAGTCTCTTACAGAAGCAAATTTTTCTAAACTTCAGTCTATGTTAGGAGTTCAGGAATGTGTCCTTAAGGGGGGATAGGCTCTAATTCCCCCTTCCTTCTCCTAATAGTGTCACTTTTTTAAATCCTTCAATCCTATCCCAAGTTGTTATTAAGAGGGGATGTTAGAATATTTAGACACTTAATAGTTAGTTAAGATCAACTTGTGTAATATATCCATTAGGTACAAGTGTGTTTCTTTAGTATGCATTAGTATGCATTTTTAAATATTCTAATTCGATGGTCACGATATGTTCTAGACATAGAGTGATCCGACGGTTCAACTTCTCTTAGATCATACCTACCATTGATCTGTGGCTTAACACCCGATTGGTCTATGATCTCTATTTAAAGAGCATAGAGGGTCCTTGGCTGGTTGATCGATTATGAGAAGCTCATGTACCTTTCTTTATTTTGCATAATAAATTGCTCCAAATAGCTATTTGGCTGGGGCCATGGACTGTTTCCCTCTCAAGGGTTTTAACCACATGATAAACATCGGTGTGTTGATCTGTGATCTGTTTGTGTGAAGTGGTTTCTCAAGGTGTTCGATCTTTTGGGAGTACCCTGTGTATCCAAACATTATGCACCTTTTATGTTTTTTTCAATTTTTCTTTGATTCATAAACATGAATAGAAAGAATCTGGGTTTTTATCTGGGTGAAAAATAATTGTGATATAAACTGAAAAATATGAATTAAAATATACATGTATACTCACCATCAATGATTTCAGTTAATATCAATAAACCTTGTTTTGTATAGAACACTTCATGTGGATGTAAATTCACACCTTAGGGAATATGGTGGCCTCTACCAATAACATCCAAATCACATTCAAAAATTATTACCCAACAGAATGTTCCACCAGTAGAAACATATACTAAAAAATTCAACACTTCCATAGGATATGGAATTTTCAATGACTCTTCTTTCGAAATACCAAGAAAATTTTCGTTATAAATACGGATATACATGCATGCGTTTATGGTAAAATCAAATGGATTTGTTTTGTGCACCAGAAGCCCATCCATTTGAATGAATTTTTTTCTTCCAATCTTGATAAAATGATCATTTCCCAATTACGGAGTCACATCTGACCTATATCCCATGTAAAACCCTCGCTTGATGACTACAGTGGAATGATATTCATATGACCTTGAAGATAATTGTGATTTTGTTTTAGATAATGAAGGATGGTGCAGCATAAGTTTTCCACTATCATCTTCATACACCATTAGAACAAGAAAAACATCATCTATACTACGTGTCCATGTGCCACTAGTACGAACAGTGTAAAGAATTATATCATTCTCACAAGGATCCAATTTTGTCAACTCTACATTTCTTGTATGGGACTCATCAATAACTTTGTAGACAATGATGTCTTCTAAACCATTTATTCTTTAATAAGGGCAACAGTATCGAAGTTTGGATATTTCCCCCTGATACACTGCATAGATGAGCACGACAACGGAGTTGATAAGGTATTTGCATATTCTTAAGCTGGACCTGAGCATCATTACCACTAGACTCTATTTAATCATCACTCCAACAATCATTTTTAACCATTTTACATAATTTCCGTGACTTCCTTCATTGTTTAGATAATTGTAGCTTCATTTCCTGTTGTTTTTCTCGTATAACATCCTCTTCTACAAGTATTTAGAATGCTTCTTATACAAATTTTGGAGGAAACGGCTTACGTTCTTTATGTGGAAATGGATTAGGTTCTGTAATGAAAATGATTAAATTTATGAATGTTTATAATCTGCAATCATGACAAGATGCCCAAAGGGGGCACACAGGTTACACAGGGGATCTCTAAATTGGAAATAAACAGTGAAAAAAAAATCTAGCTCTATAGGCACAATATAAATGCTACACTAAACTTTGGTAACAACCATTAATTTATTTTCTCCTTGTAACCAAGGTTATGGCATTTCATACACAACAAAAAAAAATCTTTTGAGTCCTATAATATTTCTGCATCAAAAAACTAGGGGTAAAATTGATTATTGTGCATATATAGTATCTGGTAAATAGTTGTTATAGCGAGACTAGTTAGAAAAAAAATATACAATGGAAATTAGAAAAGGAATGTTACAAACCTTATAAAAATATAAAAATGAAGAATCTCAAATAGAAATACAAATGATAGTGGAAAACTTATCCTACACTATCATACATTTTTTTTCGGTCAGAAAATTTCGATGCAATCTTATCTGATTTGATTTGGAATTGCATCCCATGTGATCTGAAATTGTACACCAGAAATTAAAAAATAAATGATACAAGAATTAGAAAAATATATAAATAAAAAAAATGGATTTTCAGCAATTACATTCATTAAACGAATCCCAAACAGAAATACAACCATATCTGGAAAAGAAAAAGAAAAAGAAAAAACATTATACCCTTTGTTCAGAAAATTTCCATGCAATCCGAATTGGTTTGATCTGGAATCGTGTCTGATCTGATTTAATTAGTGATTCTTTTTTATGTATGGGATCCACCAACCCATGGTTCACAGGGTTATATTGCTAGTTTTTCTCAAGAAGGTACATGGTTTCTTAGCGGGGTTATATTACAAGGCTTGTGAGTGAGTTCAAGCATGGTAGTCGGCCTAGTTTGATCAGAGGTTTTGGGTAAAATCGAAATGGGTCAAAAAACCCGCTGATGGAGATTCTAGGTAAAATCGAAATGGGTCAACACATCCGTTGACGGAGGTTCTGGGTAAAATTGAAATGGGTCAAAAAATCCGTTGATGGTTACTGCCACGAATGAAAAATTCAAATTTTTTACCCAATCTCACATCGTTATCCGTGCAAAATCGTTAACCACACTAGTTTACCTCACATGGGTTCGCATGCACTCAGAAAATATTTTCGATGGAATTATATTAAGTGATTAACTATTCTAATTACATTTTAATTCACTTCTAATCCATTCCTTATTTAGGATACATTTCGGGGGTGGTAGTTTTTTATGTGAAAGTTGAATCTTCACAAAAGTAGGCTTACTTAAAGTCAAAAATGCCCCCCCTAGGTGCATAAAACACTTTCCAAACTAGTCAAGGAAGTCATGAATTGGATGAATGAGATGTATCATATGATAAGTGATGGAAATTGAATATACTCATGATTTTAGGAGAGAAAAATATTGAGGATGAGTTGTGCAAAAAACAAGGCAGTTGCCATGTGACTAGCTTTCACCTTTTTCCTTAAAAGCTACTAAAAAGTATTCAAACTCATGATAGGGAAGGAATGAGAACTTACCAAACTAGAAAGTCTGCATATTTTTCAAAATATTTTCTATAATCTTATGAAGGAACTCCTAGAGGAATTTTAGGCAACTTTTTACCAAACGGTGCAAGTGGGTGCCAACTAGCTAGTGTAGGACCTAGGAAATTAATCAAAAAGATTATTATTTTATCCTAAGTATGGGAATGGATTTTTGGTTATTCTAACACCCCCTATTAAGACTGAAGTATGTGAAATATCATAAATAAATCAGATATATAGGGCCTAGAAACAATTATTATCCACCCTTTAAATATTACTTGTCCTTACAAAACAAAGAAAGAGGAAAAATCACAAAGGGGAAAATCCTCCCTTAAACATGGACACGAACAAAATTTTGTGAAATATTGTATTCAATCATTATTCACCATATTATGATTTATCCCAAGCATTGATTTTATATTGTTGAAGGTCTTCACATAGAATCCTTTGGTTAAGATCTATGCAACTTGCTCAGATGATGCGCAGTAGTGGAGAGCAATGGTCCTATCATGTACAAGTCCTCTAATGTAGTGAATATGGGTATTTACATGTTTGTTTTGTTTACTCTATACTATTTATTTTGATATTTTATTAGTACTTTGTTTGTAACAATATATGACTTTGGAAGTGTCGGATTCGATCACAAACTCTCCAAGTATTCCCTGCAACCACAAACATTGAGTAGTTGCAGTCACAGCTCCCCTATATTCTGCCTCGATAGAGGAAAGTGAAATGTAAATTTGATTTTTAATTTAACAAATAATTATTCCATATGGAAGCATAAAAACATATCCATAAGTTTATTTTCTATCAGTTTTATCACCTTCCCAATCAAAGTCAGTAAAACCAATTAACTCTACGTCATATTTTGTAACATTGTCAATAAAATATGTCTTTGTTTCTAATTGCTTCCCTCTAATTGATTTCATGTGGACGATCCATGTTTCTATATGCCACACTCACTAAATAATAAATATCAGGTGGAGTGTGATTCAAATAGAGCAGATAGCCAACTAGTTTCCTGTACAATGTATTGTTTACCAAAGGAGTTGAATTCGCTTGTTTAAGCTTAGCTCCTGAAAGGAAAGGAGTCTTGCTTGTCTTGAAATAATTCATGTTGAAATTTTTTTATTATTTTTTAATCACACTTGGACTTATTTAATTTTATTCCCAAGTCTGATTGAGAAACCTCAAGCCCCAAAAATTGGCTCAACAGTCCCAAATCGGTCATGGATAAGGCATGGTTCAATGCATCCTTCAAGGAGGCAATTTATTTCATGGAAATTCCTGTGATCAGAAGATCATCCACATACAAAACAATAATTATTATTGAACCATGAATAAGCTTCAAATATACATTTGGATCAAACTTGCATCTACTAAATTTCAGTAATAACAGAAAGCCATCAATCTTGGCATACCAAGATCCAAGAGCTTGTTTTAGCCCAGATAGTGACTTCAACCTGAACACAAGAGATAGATTAGTAAAAAAATATTCTCATTGCTGCATATATATATTCTTTTATATATCCATGTACAAAGGAACTCTTCACATCCATTTGATGTACCTCCCATTGCTTGGAAGCTGTAATGGCCAAAACTAGTCTTGTGGAATCCATCTTTTCCACTGGTGCAAAGGTCTCATTGTAGTCAATGAATTGGAATTGGGAGAAGCCCTTGGACACTAACATTTCCTTATACTTCATAGGATATCCATTATTATAAAAAAAAATCTTGAATATCTATTTTCACTTGATTATCTTTTTCCCTGGTGGAAGATTGACTAGTTCCCATGTTTCATTCTTCAACAGAAAATGGTATTCTTCTTTCATGGTTGTTTTAAATATTGGATCTTATGATGCTTATTCATATGTTTATGGATATTATTAAACTATAAAATAAATCTTCTCAAAAAATCATGGGTCCTTTATAGAAATGGAACTCTCAAATTGAGACTTAGTTCTTCTAGGATCACTAGGATTCCCAGTTAGTTCCCCAACTGCTTGAGTGGTATTCGTTTCCCACTTTGGTATTATAGGAGTGTTAGGAAATGAAATTTAAATATTCATTATCATACATATCAGAATCAAAAAATGAGTCTACAATTACAACCATAGGTGGAGGTGGTGAACAGGATTCTCTAATTTCTATTGTTGGCATGGGATCTTCTTCAAACTAAACACTCCTTTCAATGAAGGATTTTTTAGTGCTCATGTTGATCATATTATAACCTTTGGAATCTTATGAATACCCAAAAAACAATAACTCTTTACTTTGGGTTCCAAATCCTTCCTCTTTTCTGGTGGAATTCTAGCCCAAGCTTTAGAGCCAAAAATATTGAAATAAGACACATCAGGATTGTGTCCACTCCAAGCTTCAAAAGGAGTGATTCCATTAAGATATTTGTGAGTCGCCCTATGATGGATATAGGATGCACAATTGATTTTTCAGCCCAAAATTTTGGTGGCAAATATTTAGGCTCCATCATGCAAGTGGCCATCTCCTTGAGAGATCTATTCTTCCTATCGAAAACTATTGGCTTTGTTGCTTCCTTTCGACCCGGGTTCAGTCCCTTTTGCTTGGCGCAACAAATCCTAGGTTTCCATAGTTGGGTGGGGGATTTTCTATCCCTTAGAGACACGCTAAGGATATTGACTAAGGTTGATGGTTGGGGTTTTGAGACTTATTCTACACATCAAAGATGTGACATGATTCCTCCTTGAGCAAGTATTATATCAACAACCCAATGCAACATAAGTAAATTCACACATTCAGAATAATAGTGAAAAAATATCAATATACTTTTCATAAGAAGATACATATACATTCACTCATAAAAACATATATACATGCATTTAAACACATTCATCATTCATAAATTTGACATAGTAATTAACATGGAAACCCATCTGGGAAAAACCACAAAGGCGCTCTTCATCAGGCATGAGAAATGTATGCACCTTCTTTCTGCACACTAAGATATATTCTATGTTCTAGATCTTCTTCTTTATCTACACAGACTCTTTCTTCCTCTCATTCTCTCTGATCTTCTCTTCTACTCTCTCCCTACTCAACTCTACTAAATAACTGCATACAACCTGGATCGACTCAACTGCTCCTACACTTCTGCGCACTCAGTTGCAGATACTCAACTCCACGCTCTTAGAAAAATAATAGACAAAAATCGTAGGGGATAGTCTAACTGTGGAGAAGCTAACCCTCATATATATTGGGTTTCTCCTTTTATAACCTCTTTACATGTCTCTTTCTCAGCCGACTTCCTATACTTAGCTAACAGAATGTCTTTCCTATTGTAGAAACACATGTCAGTAGGAACTACTGGACCAAATTACAAAATGGCTTTCATATGTGTGCCTTCCGCCAAATTTGGCCAACCTTGTCCCCACAATCTTCTCAAATTGTCATTTTCTGGTCATTATTCCCTACTGTTGTTTTCCAGCTATTATACCAATGCATGCCTTATGGTACTATTATTCTACCCCACCTTTTCTTATTGCATTCCTTCCTTATGTCACACATCTTCCTTATGTCTCACATCTTCTTCTGTCACACATCTTCTTCTTTCATGGATTTCACAGTTTCCTCTTGAACTATTTCTTTCCTTAACTCCATCTTCTTTATCTACTTTTTCCGTGCCTTATTTGCCTTATTTTCATTCATATGCTCTTCCTTCCTTCTTTTGATGCCTCTTTCACAACTCCTTTCTCTTCTTCTACCTTAGCTCTTCACATACTTAAGCATAATTCTAAGAGAATTATATTTTCCTTTCCTTAGGCCCAACAAGCCCCCAACACTCACCTGTGTCTTGTCCTGAGCTACTTGAAGATATTCCTCCATTTATTTACTTGTGTCGACTTTACTATGAAAATATTCCAAGATTGTCTCTACTTTCTCAACTTCCAAATGCACTTATTCCTCTGTCTCTTCAATTGATCTACAAGGTCGAAAATGACTTGTTCCAGCATTACCTTCTCTATAGATGCGGACACTTCATGCACTTTCTATTGTACAGGATGAATGGTGAATGTAACTCTTTCAGCGTCAGCCGAAAACTCTTCAACCTTATTTGCACAGTGTTGCTATTGTGTGCACAGTACTGTTACTTGTTTCTGCAATTTTCTCGTCTTTGATGCCTTATCCATATTTTGCGCTAAGGGTAACTACTTTATCTCATATTTCACATTATTTACCTATGTTTCAGCTATGTGCATATCCTCTATGAATTTCTTTAACTCTGCAACATCAATGAGTGATAGCCAAGCTTGAGAGACTTGGTTGACAGCTTTAGCGCACACTGCTTCTGTCTGTTTAATATTTTGCACATCTTCCATTTGTGCAGTCCTTCATTCTTCCAAATTCTTTGTAGTGTCTGCTTCTACTTTGACTCTTTCTCCTATTGAATAAAAATATTATTTCGGAGCAGTAAGACGGACGATATGAGAAATCTCATCAACATCACCAATTTTCTTAGTTGAAAGTGGCATATTAAGTGTGTGCCGAGATATCTATACTTTTTCCTCTTCCCTTCAATAGGAAGAGCATGTTTCTCAACATGTTCTTTGTCCCAACGCAAATTAGTGTTTAAGCATCTTCTCTTTTCTACTACTCGTGAAGTGCAGCCATCTCATCGACGTCTACTAGTTCTTTATTGATGAAATCAACCATCTCATCAACATATTATACTTTGTCAATGATGAAATCTTCCCTCTCGTTGGCATCTTATATTCCCTCCTTGAAATCTTCCATTTCATCTTCTTCTTGAAAGCATAATCACCTAGTATGTCTTGAGATTCTTGTGGAGATGATGGTGATAATGGTTTCCTTTTTATTCGTTTGTAATTATTCGAACACTGATTTGCACCAGAGAGCTCTAGCAATGGATATTATGCACTCTGGAAAATTGTTCCATAATTCTATCCAGCAGTTTCGATGGGATTTCCTTTGGAACTCAAAGTGAAATCATTGCTTCCTCATTCTTTCTTAGCAATGTTGAGATAGTTTCAGTCTTGCGGGAACCAAAACACTTCCATATTTTTTACCCTAGTTGGTAGGTTCCTATCCTTAGCTCAAGGAGGACTGGAACTAGCTCAACTTCCAATCCCTTCCATGCTTGTGGTGGAACATATCTTACAACATTTTCATAAACCATCACAGGTATCACTGCTTCAATCGTGCATCCCATGATGGTTATCGAGATAAACCTCATAGTAACCACACTTCTAGAACAATTTATTTCAGAACTGGGTGTTTCATATAGCAGCTCGTGGTTGCCATATATAAAAATCAGTTGAAAGTGAGGAGGAATGGGGAAAATACCTACTCGTTTATTTTGTCATATATTCACACGCGCAGGAATCAAGTGGAATAATGACAACACGATCCATTGTGTGGGTCATCTATCTGAGTTATCATGTGGACACTTCCAACTCACTCACCCCCTTACGTTATGATGTCATTATAATTATGACTAAAGTGACTTTTAAAAATACTTCGTCAGATTCTCTCAACTTGCCACTTAATGACGGCCAGCCTGTCCCATCCAAGTTTTTGTTATCTTGTGCAACCATGTCGGAATCCTTACAACTTGCATTTTTCCTTTAATATGGTTTCATTCTTGTGATGGACCAATTGTCTTCACTCAGAATTTTTACCGTTCGCCAGACACCAAGTCTGTGAAATTTCAGTTCTTATTGCGGCAAACTAGCAATCTATGACCATAAATTTTGGATAATTCTTTATTTCCTTCTTATTTTTTCTTTTGTATTTCCTTCATATCTTTTTTTTATGCGACCAAGTCGCAACTATCATAATATAGTTTTAGTTGAATCCCATTGACCATTCCTCTAAACTTCATCCCATATAATTTTTCTAACTTCACTGATCCTTCATCAGTGATTTCTTTGACAATGTATGGTCCTAACCAATGATTTTTTAACTTCCATGGATGATTGAATAATTTTCTATCATACATAAGAACAAGGCCTCCAACTTGAAACTTCTTATTCTTAATGTGTCGATCATGTCATAGAATTTGTATTTTATTTTCTACGTTTTGGTCAAATCCTACAGCAAAACGTTCTTCCTCTAGCTGTACTAGTTGAAGTAACATGTCTTCCATAGCATCAACATCTACCATTTCACTGCATCACAACAACTCTTAAGCTCGGTACAATGTACTCTATAGGAATGGCATCTTCTTTCCCATACACCAATCGAAATGGAGTCTAACCTGTCAACTTCTTACACATTATTGTAATCTCGTAGATCACATAAGGTTACCAATAATACATACTAAAACATACATCCATAACAGAGACAGGAGACAAGAACTAATATATTGAATAATAGATTATATTAGCATGAGAGGGTCCATACAATACACAGAATTGAGCCCAGTTCTCATCTGGCTCAACAGCCTAATATATATGATTACAAAATAGTTACAAAATAACTACCTATCGATTCGATGAACCGACATGACCTTAGGTGGCCAACCTAATCTCTATTTTAGTCAGATGACTGACTTAGTCAGCTGATCGACTTAGTCGGCTGATCGACTAAGTTGGCTATCATTCAATTCAACTTATCGACTTGCTCCTCCAACATCTTTCCCACAAACAAAATGTTTCTTCGTCCCAAAGAAATAGGGAGGTACAAAAATTTTTCTGTCTGTCTTAGTAGTCATTATGATGTGCCTGGTCTTCATGAGCTATGAAGTCTAATGGTCGGTCTTTTCTATACACAGGCTTCAACAATTGGTGGGGTTGTCACTGCTAGGTGATGTTGGAAATCTGTCCAACTTTGCAATATTTTTTGTATGTCCATGATGAGTGTAGTCAGACTTGATAAGATTGATATCTTCTCTGAAATGGAGACTTTAGCTATTCTCTCCATGTCAAGACCCATAAACTAGTCCTTCTCCTCTGCAGTCTCAACAAGTTGTTTCATCTACGAGCAGATGATGTTGACTTTTTCCAAGTTGGGGATAGCTTGGTGCACCCACTAATGTGCTTCCCTCTCAAGTTTCTGTAGCTTGGCTATCTCAAGTACTATTTGTTTTTCTATTGTGGTTTTGAGTGCTTCATCAGTGGTTTTCCTGTTTTCAAGTGCTTGGATCCCTTGTCGGGTCTGCTGAGTTTGTTGATAGACTTTCCATAGTAAGCAGGCCAGTCTCGCAGTATTTCTTCAGTCATAACGGACTCCTCCATGTGGTCTTGCAGCACTTTATAAGCTTCAGAAAAGGTTGTGTGCTGCTCCATTAGAAGGTGGGCAGTTTCTTCTCTTTTCTCCTCCTTTGTTTCTTGAAACTGTGCTTGGAGTACCGACACCATGCTTTCAAATAACTAATATGCTCTTTTGAGTAATTTGTCATTACCGACCTCTACGAGGCCTGGCATTACTGATTGTGCAAGGTTTTTGCATTTGTTGAGGAACTCGACCTGTTCTTTGACCTTGTTGTCGAGTTCCTTACGTCTCTGTTGGCTCCTTGTATTTGCTTCAACTACTAGGGTTTTCAGGAGTTGTCCTAGTTCTGCATCGGTCAGTGAGGTTGCATCTTTCAATTTGATATGGACCTTTGATTGCTATCCATGATGCTACTTCTTTTGTTTCTCCTTCCTCTTCTTATGATTTTTCGTCTCTGTTTGTGTCGGCACCTGTGTACCTGGAAAAGTCAAATCAGGATTTTGGGTTTGTGGTAGAGTGGTTGATGGTTTCTCTGTTTGGGGAGGTGGAATGAATACTTCCTCTGGTTGGTTAGATGCAAGGGGTGCAGAAGTGGATGCAGTTGGTGCTGATGGTTGTGGTGGGGCTTGTTTTGAGTCAGGGGGTGGTGGTGGTGGGGGAGATAGTGGTGGTGGTGACAGAGTTGGTGAATGGTCGGGGGTGATTGGGTTGGTGGAAGTGAGGCCAAGAGGTGGGTTGTCATGCTGGGGAGGTGAGTCCAAGTCGGAGAACATTTGGTTAATTTGTCGATTTATGTCCTCAAAATTTTCTTCTCCTCTGGTCGGTACAGCGGCTGACAGGTTGGTTTGGGGTACAGTTGGAGTGATAGTCGCAGTCCAATGTGTGGTAACTTCAGATTCCTAGTCGGGATTTCTCTCAAAAGTCAAAGTGATAGTTGCAAAGGTTCGTGACTAGAATTCATGACCTGGTTGGTATCCACTGACCTCAAAGAGAGGTGATTTTGTGGATAGCTTCTATACCGATGTGAATATCTTAGGTAGTTTCTTAATGAATGCCTACAAATCTCTATCCTTGTCTAACTTTTCTTTGATAGTTTATGACATAGCATTTTTTCACAAGTCGAGTGGGCTTATTGAATGTTGTTCTGGTACTTGCTCCTCTGTTACTTTTGTCGGGGATGGAGGTGGAGCCATAGACACAAGATCTATGATGTTCTCAAGCATCGTCGTGTGGGTGATCTTGGCTTTCTTTGGTCCTCCTGGTAGTGCTCCTGCCTCAACAAATCTTTGGAACTAGGTTTCCACCGGCACTTTATTTGTTGTGGCATATTCTATTATGTCGATGTCCATAGCTCCCAGTTCCTTTTCGTCTGATGATTCTATAATGATAAGCTTGCACTTACCTTTTCCCTGTTTTCATTGTTGTGTTCTTATCTTTTTTCTTGCAGCTCCTATCTCTTTCGACAATTTTTTTATAATGCCTTTTGTGATAGCATACTCTGGGTTTTCTGGTTCTGTCTCTCCCCTTGGCTCCTGGGTTGGGATGAGACTTTCTATAGCCAAAGTGATTACTTGCTACTCTGCCTGTGTTTCTTCTCTTTGTGGTTCTACCCTCTGTGATGTTGGAGGTTTGATGATGATTTGAATTCATCCAGTGTGTTCGACTGGTGTCTCCTCCGACACAAATGTACTGATGTAGAGGTTCAACTCATAGTCTTCTTCTTTCTCTTGGTCGATTAATGGCTCCTTGATCGAGAAGTCGATGTTATTTGCTATTTTTGGTACTGGTATTTTTGTTTTAGCTTGTTGAGATAGCTCCCAAAATATCTGGTCAACCGATGGATAATAGTCGAGGGCTTTTGCATTTGAGTCGATGCCCTGCATGTACCACACTGAAGTATGGTCGAGCTCTAGCTGGATGTGGGACTTTGTCAGTAGACTTAATTGGATGTTTTGAGGCACCCTCCATCTAGTCATGCAGACTTTTAGCTATTGGAGCCAGTTCTCCAACAGCTAAAATTCTGCACGACTAGATGGAGGGTGCCTCAAAACATCCAACCAATTCTACCGACAAAGTCCCGCATATAGCTAGAGCTCGACGATACTTCGGTGTGGTACATGTAGGGTGCCGACTCAAATGTAAAATCCCTCAACTATTATCCATCACTTGACCAAACTCCTTTTCTACTATTCTATGAACAAGAAGCAGTAGTTCCACTACACTTTTGATAACCAACACCTATTATCGCAGAGATCCTACATGTCGATGTCGAACAAGGAAGAAAGGACTGACTATTGCAACTAAGCAAACTTGAAGAACACCGACTAATGGAAATACAACATCAATAAATCCAGAAACAACAACAGAAAGCATGGCACGACATAAACATCAAAAACAAAAACTTATCAGTAGGAGATCTTGCTTTACTATACAATAGTCGGGTAAAAGGTAAACCTAAAAATCTCCATACATAATGGATGGGACCCTATGTTGTCGAAGAGATACATACCAATGGATCAGTCTAACTAAGGATGTTACAAGGCATAGTATTACAAAAACTTGTTAATGGAGCCTAATTAAAACGCTACAGAAACTAGAAATAAACATAGTGAAAAAAAAAATCCTATAACGACCATAACAGTTAAACCAAAAGCTATAAAATTATAAAAATACAAAAAGCAAAATAACACCATACATGCAGAAAACTATGATAGGAAATTACCACTTCGACAACTGACATCATGCCCATTGACATAACGCCATCGACCGATGACCTTGATAGTCCCATCACGCATTCATGACCTCGAGCGCTGAAAGCAATTCTCCATTAACACACACTCAAGTGTTCCAGCTGGAACATCACATCCACCATTAATACACTCCTCAACAAAAACATCCAAAACATCCCCTATAAATACTGGACTGTCGAAGGATCATTCACCATAATTCATACCAAGAGAGCATAATGAGCATCCAGATGACTAAAAGCTGAGAATACCTTAGCGAAATCGACCACTAAACTGACAATATGGCACCCAAACAGACTAGAGCCTCAACCAAATCCAAGGAATTATAGACTATAGAAACACCTTTAGTTCGAAGGCTAAGGAACATTAAGAATGCTAAGGTGCACGAAGGCTCATGGAAAAAACTATGGATCGAGATGCAAGAATGGGCTTATGTCAACAAGAAGCCTACTCAAACTATAGAGAAAATAAAATACAGTACCATCTTCAACTATGTCAATGCACCGCTCATGCCCAGCTTCAGTGGCACCAAGCAAACAGCCGTAAAATTTATCATAAGTCAGTACCACAACGGTCGGTTCTACTTTGACCAACCGGTCAACATCTCTAGGGATGTCATCTCCAAGCTGACAAGTCTCTCAAAGATAGGAGACCCAATATCATTCAGTATTAAAGAAGGACTGGTCGAAGAACTAACTGGGTTAGCTTCGGGAGAAAACTCGAAGGGGTTGATGATTAGTCAAATCACTGCCCGAGTGCCACAAATTATGGCCAAAATAATAGCCATAACACTCACCCTAGCAGGTCAAGGCAGCGAACTCAAATTAGACATGTTAGAAGATGTCGACACCATTGCAACAAATGGAAAGATATACAAAAATATACACCATTGAGGATGGTATGTTGTACTCCGACGGTGGTCGATTTGGAACTGGTCGGTTTGGGTTTTTATAGTTATATTGATGAAGTATATCCCCTGGTCACTAATTAGGGTTAGTGAACATCCAAATATGGTGATGATATTCTCATAGATAAACTTAGCAGCTATCTCACTAGAACATGTGCCGACTGGTTCGGCCTTTTCCCATTTAGTTACATATTCGACTGCAGTTATGATGTACCTTGCCCCTGTTCTTTTTGCTGGTATAGGGAATGGTCCTATGAAGTCGATGGTCTATATTTTGAATGTCAAACTTGGGTTTACTGATATCAAAGGCATTTCTGTGCTAGGGAGAGGTTGACCTAGTCATTGACATCTGTCACATTGACTGACAAAAATTTTGCAATCTCTGTGAAGTGTCGACCACCATAACCCTGACTGTTGGATTTTCTTTGTAGTTGTGTCTGCTTGGAAATGCCCTCTTGCAGGTCCATAATGTGCTTCATGCATAATGTTGTATCATTCATTTTCTAGTACACACCTTCTAAAGATGTCATCTAATCCCATTTTGTATAAGAATCCATTTATAAGACTGTATGGTGCAGCCTTCATAGATAAGATCTTCTTCTTCTTTGTACTCATTCCTTCTGGTGCTTGTCCATCTTCTAATAACTGGGCTATTTCTTCTAATTCTGCTTGGACTACTTCTATCCAAAATAGATGTGCATCAAGTAAGTCATCTTCGACTCCCATCGGCTCTTCTCCTATGTTGATTTGGGATAAATGGTTGGGACCGACATTTAACTTGCCTGGTCTGAAAACAACTTCAAATTCGAATTGTTGGAATAATAGTAGCCATCGACAAATCCTTCCATGATGTAGTGGTTTATTGATGAGAGTGGCTGATGGTCTGTATAGAATATGAATGGGTTAGCTAGAAGATAATGCCGATATTTTTGTAATGCAAAGACCATTCCTAATGCTTCTCTTTCTGTTGTTGAATAGTTTCTCTCAGCTTTGTTTAATTTTCTGCTACTGTAAACTATAGGATAATCCACTCCATCATCTCCTGGTTGAGTATAGATTGCTCCTATTGCTAGGCCTGATGCATCAATATGAACATGGAATTTGATCGACCAGTTTGGAAACCTTAGGATTGGTGCTTTGACTAGTTTTCTTTTTAATTTTTCAAATGATAGATGGCACTCTTCTGTCCATTTGAACTCTTTATCTTCCCTTAATAGTTCTTCTAGTGCATAGGTCATACCTGAATAATACCTTATAAATTTTATGTAATAACCTATGTGACCAAGTAGCACCCTGACTTGTTTTGGGTTTACTGGTGGTTTTAGGTCAAGGATAATTTTGATTTTTGCAAAGTCAACCTTAATACCTTCCTTACAGACAATGTGCCCTAATAATATCCCTATGGGGGTCACAAATATGCATTTCCTGATGTTCAGGGATGGTTGAATTTGTTGACATCTCTCCAACATAAGCCTGATCCATTTGCAATGATCTTTGAACATGGAGTATATTGTCCAATCATTAAAGTATACTGCCATGGTCTTGTAAATATATTCTTGAAATGTTTTGACAACAATTCTAGAAAATACTGTAGGTGCATTCTTTAATCCAAAAGGCATAACCTTAAAAGCAAATGAGCTAAATTCACATACAAAGGTTGTCATTTTCTCATCTTCTTTAGCTAATGGCACTTGGTTATAATCTAAGAATCCATCTGTAAATGAGTAGCATTCATGTCCCGCAACCTCATTTAAGATTTCATTTGCATAAGGAGTTGGAAATGGGTCTATCAATGTCACTTTATTTAGTTCTCTGAAGTCGACACAAATTCTTAGTTTGGTTGGATCATGTTTCTTAGGTTGTACAACCATTGGACTTGCCCATTCTGATTGGTCAATAGGATAGATGATGCCTGCTGCAAGCATGTTATCAATTTCCTTTTTGACTATCTCTTTGTATTTGAGAGCTAGCTTATATGGCCTTTTATTCACAGGTCTTTATAATCTCTAGCAAATACATCTTGGAACTATTTTAATAAGTTCACTATCTCTGTCATCTGATCTTCACTCCAGTAGTCACCAATATTTGCCATTTTTGGTCGATCATCATTTGAGATGTCAAATTCTCTAGTTTTGACTTTAGCATCTAGCCATTCTGGTGCTTTGGCTTCATTGATTAGTCGACTTCCTTCCTTAAACTATGAGAATGTGGTAGGGAAGTCAGCTGCATTCATTCTGTCTGTATCATGTTTGTTGGTTGTTTCAACTTTAAGGACTGTACAAATAGGTTTGGTCATTTTGACATGGTTTGAATTCCATCTAAATCTTTTCCCTTCTGTATTTTCATTTTCTAACTGTAGTCTTGTCGACTGTGATATTGTCCCGGTTTGTATATTGTTGTATTTCATTGTTTGTCGGTTATATTTTAAGGGTTTGTTTTTTGTCGGCTATATAAAGTGTTTAATCTATTTTTCTGGTTCGACCAAGTTTTCATTTTGTGGTATAAAGTTAAAATATTTAATGAAATTTTCTTTAAGTTCATGCCATAAGAATGTTTCACCTTTAGCTTCTTCCATTTTATACCATTTGTTTGTTACGTCGGAGAAGGTTGATGGGAACAGGTGTGGCCATGCTCGTTCATCCTTGTATCCAAGTTTTCTCCATTCTTTTTCACATGTCTTAATATGATCTTCTAGATTCTGTGCTTAAATGAATATAGGTATCTGAGCATGTTTGGTTAACTTATTTCCTCCAAACCTTTTGACAAAGTAAGTCGAAGCTGATGTCCATGTTTGTAATCTTGTCTAATGGGTATCCCACCATCGAGCAGCTTGACCTGTAAAAGTTTCTACTAGGCTTTGAAGTCAGCCATGGTCACCAATATTTTTGGAACCTTGTTCTACATGCATGACCGATGATTCTCTTTCCTTGTATCTTGGTATTTGTGTAGTATTTACATTGGTAGGTTGTAAAGTAGGGTATTCCCTAATTTTCTTCTCAAATATTTTTAGGACAATGGACACTATGAGGCACTACTGGGTGGGATTTTTCTGCACTTTTTTAATAGTCCAACACCCTCTTGCTTGTGTTTTGTAGTTCTTGATCTCCCAATCATATAATTCTACGTCTGAATTGTAATTGACTGAGTCTTGGTTGCCTAAATGAAGTTCTTCGTAGATATTAGGTTCTGTATAATCTGCATTGTTTTGAATCTGGTAGAGTTTTCGGATGTCAACTTCTTCATCGATAGGTTCAGTCCAAGGTTCTCCTTGAGATGGATGAATAGGTACAATGACCTTTTGTCCATTTCATTTTAATTTGATTCTCTCTTTGTCCAGGGATATCGATGCTTTCATATTTCTACCCCAAGGTCAACCTACTAATGCTAGGAAGGAACTGGACCCTTCCTTAGGGTCAATGATTTCGAAGTCAACTTTGGTCAAGATTCCTTTTATAGTTGTGTCAACATTTTTCCAGACTCCAATAGGTTCAATTAGGCCCTGGTCGGCCAGTTTCAGGTATATGCCTGACTCATATATTCAAGGTCTGCCCATTTGTTCCCAAGTGTCATGAGTCATGATGTTTACTTGTGATCCAAAGTCAAGCACTACTTGTCGGACATGGTATCCTTTAATTTCCAGGTCGACAAGTGGGTCGGCATCACCTTTATCTTTTTTATTTAAACTATAGATATTCTTTGTTTGTTTTTTGATATTGTTGTGGTGTATTTCATATGCCAAATTGAGGAACTAAGATACTGAGTTGTCTTTTTGTACGAGCTGTATTAATTATTTTATTGTGTTATGTCGATTGTCATTTGCTTGTTCCTGTTGTGAAAATTCTTTGAATACATTTGTTGCTTCTTTGTATGTTTGTTTTTCTTTAACTAGATCAGGGTATACATTTTTCTCTTTTATTTTATTGATTCTTGGGTTATCACTTCCTGTTTTTCTCCCTTGTCGGGTTACAATATGCAATTTTTTTGTGTTTATTACATCATTTTTTTGCACACACAACAAGACATTAACATTTTTCTTTGTATTTATTTTTTCCAACATGGTAGGGAAATCCTCTAGTGAGTGATCCCCTACTCCACAATGAGTACAAAATTTGAGGTAAGTTCTTTCTTTATAGGGACAGTTTGCATACCGATGTCCCTCCTCATAACATGTAAAGCATTGGATGGGTTGACGTGGTCAGTTGTCTCAATTTCTAGAGAATAGACCTCGACCTCCGTAGCCTCCACATTGATTTTCATACTGGTGCTTGTATCTTCGACCTTCATATATCTGACTGTTCTGATCATTTGGTAAGTTGTTTTGCTCATTATTTTTTGCAACTGCAGTGGTTTGGTAGACTGCATGATAATTCTGTCAGTTCTTCAGGTTCACATGGCAGTCGGTTGTGTTATATTTTTTAGTTTCATAGATTGCACACCAAGATTCCTTGTCATTCTTCATGTTGAATGGGAAATCTTTTGTCGAGTGGTCTCCATGCTCCTGGCAAATGTCGCAAAAAAATTTCATATGCACGAATCAAACATCCTGTCAATTGTATTCCTGTCAACAGTTGTCTTTGGAATGTCCAGCCGTTGAGCACTTTGTGCACTAGATATCCTGATTTTTGAGGTTTAATTCCTTTAAAGACTTCTGTACACTCTCAAGCTATTCTTCTATTCTATGATCAGTGGAGTATGCTGGTATGTCCTCATCCATTTCCACTTCGAGAGCTTTTGTAAGTGCATCTTCGTAAGACCTGAATATTTCTAGACTTATGTGTCGGTGGATTTTTTGAGATAAACCTGCAAGAAACCACTGGATTAATAATTTTTCATCTATAACATAGTCCAGTTGGCTAAGAATTTATTTCCACCGCTTATCATTATCGTGGACAGTTCCTCCTGGCTTCTGCGATAATGTTTTTAATTTTTTTGCTGCCAGATGTTTTGCATCTGGAGCTTTTAAAAATGATAAAAATTTCACTTTGATCTCGGCTTTGGTTGCTGGAGGTTGTCTTTCAGAAAAGGTCATATACCAAGTTAATGCCATTTTCCTCAAGGCATCGATGAACTATGCCATTTGTATGTCTTCATCTGTAACTTGGTTAGCCTCCCAAGTCGACTCATAAATGAACCAGTGTCATCTGGGGTCCTCATCCCCCTCATATAGAGGAATGTGTGCTGACCCATGACCCATGTCGAAGTCACTGTCACTACTTTCAGGAGGTGGTGGTGGTGGAGGTGGGGGTGGGGTTATTAGCTTATTCGTCTCTACGGAACTATGGGCGACGAAACTCTCGTTCTTGTTGGTTGTCGATTCTTTTTCAACCAATGGTCGGTTAGTGTCGATTTCTTCTGTTGATGTCCCACTGCAATTATTTCTCCATAGTTTTGAATGTTCTATGTCCTCCAAATATGTATTTGGTAGGGGAGTTACTCCTTCATGTGTCAGTAAAAGTAAGTGGATACTTCGATTGGAGGGTACCGCTTGAAAGGTAACCCAATTTCCTTCTTCTGGTCAATGGATAATGAGGTGTCTTCCAGTGTATGTCTCCTTGTCTAGTCGACTTCATATACCAAAGTCACTAGCTCCTAGTTAGAGGTCCTCTTTGATAATAGTTTGTATCCAGGTACGTGGATTCAACGGAGATAGAGTTGTTCCTTCATGGGGAGCTCTTAATTGGAGAGCTTATGGCTGCTCTATCAACAATTCTTCCTCCGTAGGGGATGCCTCTTCTTCCACGCCTTCTTCTTGTTAGACATGACCCTACTCTGGTGGATTTCTTTCATGGTTGGTCAACCTAGTACTCCTTCCTCTGTGCAGCACTAAGGCTCTTTCTCTTCTTTCTTCCCTCCTTTGTTGTCTCTCTTCCCTCTCTATTTTATGAATGTCCGACATACCTTTGTGTGATATTATCTTCTTTATTTCCCTTTTGGTTGACTTCTCATTACTGGTGAATGGTATCTGCTACTATGTGACTAGAATCCAATCCACTTTATCTTGAAATTTGACTAGCTAACCCCCATAGCCTACCCAACGTTTTTAAAAATACAGGATAGTTTGTTCTACTTGCTTAGGAAGTATTCCCACTCCCGTTCTACAATGAATTTTTCCCACCTCTTTTGCTTTTCCACCCAGTTAGGGTTTAATGGCAGTCCATGAAGTGATGGATGACTTTTGCCAATATGACCCACTCCCTTCTTGATCAGGAATTTAAACAACAAGGTCGGTAAGGAACACAGAAATTGCTCGGTGAGGTCCATGTAAAATTTCTCATTGACGGTTTCCATCGAAGTTCTATCTTCTACTGCTTGCTCGTTGTAGAAGTCGTCAGCGATTTTTTCAAACCACTCTGACAAGTTTGTTCTTCCCCCTCAGATCAGTTTTTCTAGCAACTGTTGATATTTAGTCCCTTCCAGATTTTTCATACAGGAGTTTCTTTAGAAGTTGGGGCACTGATTCTACAAACTTCTCATGTGTTTCTGTAAAGAATATTTCTTTTGCTTCTACGGTCGTTAATCTGTTTCTTGGTACATAATTCTACAAATATTTTTCAACTTTACGTTCCCACCAGTCCTTAATCTCCTATTCTTATATCATCTGTTTGCATACATCTCAGACATGTACTACCGGCAAGAGAACCAATATTGTAATCTCGCAGATCACATAAGGTTACCAATAATACATACTAAAACATACATACATAATAGTGAGAAGAGACAAGAACTAATATATTGAATAATGGATTATATTAACATGAGAGGGTCCATACAATACAGAGAACTAATCCCAGATCTCATCTAGCTCAATACAGCGATATGCCCATAATATTGTATAAATATTCTTGTCCTAGTCATCTCTTCATGCATTTCCTTTGTCAATTTGTTTTCCATAATTTAGTTGAATTCTTTAATAGCTCCATTTGATTAAGGATGATATGGCGTTGTCCTTCTATGTTGTATCTAAAATTCCTTTGTCAGTTCTTCAATGATATGATTAACAAAATGTGTACCTTTATCATTGATTGAAATATTTGGGAAACCAAATCTCATCACAACATTTTCAAATAGAAACTTCGCAGCAGTACAATCCTCCTTTACTAGCATTGCTTCTGCCCATCCAGTTAGGTAATCAGTCGCAGTAATAATATACCGTGCTCCCATGTGCTTTCCAGCTAGACTAATAGGTCCTACAAAATCAACATCCCATTTATCAAATGTTTGTAATGTTATCTACGGTACAATGGAATTTCATCTCTTCAAGAAGGATTTCCAATTATTTGACAGACAGTCATCCCGAGTGTTCACATGCATGGTGGGCCACCATAATCCTGCTTGTAAAATCTTGCACACTGTATATTTTCCTATGTAGTGGCCTCCTATGACACCAGCATGTGCCTCATTCAATATCCATGGGTGCTCATGCTCCAAGACGTAGTGCCAAAGTATCTTATCAGGACCCATTTTATACAAGTGTCCAACAATCAATTGGAAATCTACAGCTCGCACAACCAACTATTTCTTATTTATAACACTAAGTTCAACTAGTGCATAAAATGTACTTCAAAATTATATCATATCCTTTTAATGATCATTAAACATGGTTATCACAAGAAATTGTGCATCAGGAGGATTATCATCCAAGTTTCTAGGTTCTTCACCATTTTTTATCCTTGAAAGATGCTCCAATCCCAAATTCAATCGACCAGGTTTAAAATTTATTTCAAAATCAAATTCTTGGAAGAGGAGAAGCCACCAGAAAATATTCCCCCTATTGGCAGGGGTTTTGGGTAAGTGAGTTGCGCAGCATCGTGGCAGCTACACAAGTTCACGTGGCACCACAAAAGGCTAGATCAGCACAATGGGTAGAAAAATAACCATTTTGAATATTTAATATATTATTTGACCAATTTTTGTCACCATAGGTCATTAGTGGTTACAAGTTAGTTAGAATTGGACCTTCAATGTAAAGGTGCAAGCCTATATATAGAACTAGTTTTACAATTGTGATAGACATCAATATTAACTTGAGCATGATTATCACTTGAGGTCTCATGTGATCTGTCTATGGTTTTGGAGAATTTTCTATTGTATCTGCGATCTATCTGGATTATTTTGATGTATTAAGTCTCCAGTTGTGGAGAAGAATTTCCTGTTTTGGATCCTTTGTGCAGAATTAATCTGATATGGCAGTTGTTGCATAAATTTTGTCTTTTGTCTCCCTATTTTCAATGTTGTGATCTCGATGAGAATTATGTTGAATCTGTCATGAATTATGATGTTGTGATCTATTCCAATTCTATCGCATTTCCATTATTTTTTCTTGATGTCTCTATGATCTCTTGTGATTCGGTTGCATTTCTGATAATGGATGGTTTAAGTTGTTTTATACTACTTTGTCGACCTACTGTGACCAATGAATGATGTGATTGTTAGATCTGTAGTGATGAATATAGATTATGATTACTGTCTTAGTTCTGTAAATTGATGCATATGCTACTTAAACCCCGTCAAATACCATTTCCTCCCTTCTTACTTTGGAAACTTGGTTCTGACAGCTCTCCCTTGAACATCTCGGGTGGGATTCATCTGCTCTGCAGATGTTGCTGGGTAGGGTAAAACCTGTCTGTGCTGCTACTGTGGGAGATCGCACTAGTTGGGCTTTGACAGAGTGAGAACCACTGTCAATGAGGCTTTGTTGGTGGGTTTTTTCCAATAAATGGTTCTGTTTCCGTGACCGAGTTGAAATTGAAAGGAGGAAATGTTTTGGCATCCGACTCATCCGAAGATTGAGGGGTGGTTTGGTCTAAAACTACGAGAATTTGGAACAGCTAAAAATCAAAATCCAAAGTTGTCTATAGGAAATTGGTTAGACAAATATATTCACGACGGTCCTCATGAACGGTTCTTCTGTGAGTTTCCTGTTGGCTTGTATGAGTGGCTGGAAGCTGGCGAAGTTTACTTCTAAGAAAACAACTTCCAAGGAGGAGAGCCAACTTCCTGGACTTCAGAACTAATCCAAGAATTACAAGAAATAGAAAGTAAGGCATCGCGGGCTATCGAGGTTCGGTTGGATAGTATCCTAGAGGGATACATTACCGATTTTTTAGTTGATACCAATAAGTCCTTCAGCGAAGCAGAAAGGGAGTTCTTCAATGGAATGCGAGGTATATTCTTGATGTCTCTCTAGCTATCAATTAAATAGCTGGTCTACGAGAAAGGTATTCTGAAGATGGACTAAGAGTAGTTGAACTCTGGTGTGCAGAGGATGTAGGAACCGCAACGAAAGGGGGGAGACTCATGGAAAGGTAAGGGGTATATGGGCATGAGTTTTGGTGAAAGTGTGAAGGTCATTGAGGAAACAAGTGGTTGTATAAGAGGAGGACCAAGGTTTTGAGAGAAGAGGCAGAGGAAGGGAGAAGGTCCTGCTACAATCGAAGTGCAATGTTGCGAGGAAAAACCACATGGGACAAAGAAACCTTTCAGTGACAATGAGGACAACCAGTCCTAGGTTATGCCCAGAAGGACGACAGGATCAAACACCAATAGCAACGTTCCCACACCTTTGCGCACTACTCCACCACAAGGAAGAAACATGCATTCTATGTCGAATTTCCTGACGTTTCAGCAATAGTCTAGCAATAGAGTACCAACAGGAGGAAGAAGGCCCAGAATGGCAGGCAACAAAATGAAGCTACCAATATTTCATGGAACACCGATGACCCAGAGCAATACTGGTTCTTGTGTGAGGTGATCTAGACCTCCTGACAAACTATAGATGATGATGTCAAGAAAATCCAACTGGCCACCACCCTTAAGGGTCGTGCATTTGATTGGTACATGAGGTTCACATGGGTTTCTTAGGGAGGTACTGTGAAAACATTGGATGAGATCTGTACGGGGTTATTCAAATAATTAAAGAAGCCAAAGTTTGAGGCTCAGTACATTACCGAGTTGAAGGAAATCAAGCAGTTCCCCAATGAAACAATTTGGGACTTTGATCAACCGTTTAAGATGTTGAAGGCTCGAGTCAATTTCCATATGAGTTATGTTTAGCACAAAGAGTGGTTCATCGTTGTCATTTTCCCACATATCAAACAACCACTAATGTAGCAAAATATTGCGACACAGAGCAAGGTTCTGGAAACCGTGATGAAATTGGAGGCATCACTAGTAGGAGAAACCATGGTCAGAATGAACTAGATTCAAGCATAGGCTGCCAATATGACACTCCAACTACAATATATCAAGAAGGACAATGAATATTGTGATGACCTTTGGTACACCCAATTTCATACAGATGGACATACCAAGGATGCATTCTTGACGTTCTGAAATTATTTTCTTTCAGGAGCTCTAAATATATTGAGATGCGTTGGTATACCATTATGTTGCATATGTCAGGTATATAGGCATCGACATGAAAACTAAGAATACACACAGAATATGGTTACCCATGTAGAAAATCTATACTGTACCTTTTGTCGGTCAGTAAGACATAACGATAAAAACTGTCGAGCTTATGATTTTCTCTAGGAAAGGACATATGATTCATATTTTGTGAAAGATGAGGACCCTTAGGAAATGCAAGCACGGCCACATATGGCCCAACTAGAAGGACAGGTGTAGTATACACCATCGCCCCACATGTAATTTATCCCATCGCAACCACAGCAACAGTTTACATCGTAGCCACAGTTTGCACCTTAGTCACAGCTTGTAGCACAACCACAGTATGCACCACTACCACAGTATAATCAGGCACAACTCATTCATTCTTAGCCACAATATGTTCAAGCTACAAACTATGTCCAGCACCAACCAAACCCACCATAGCAGCAAATGGCCTAGCCTCAGTTTCAGCAAGGAGGAGTCTGAGGAGGAGTTTGCAGAGGATTCATAGGATGAGGAAGAGGCTTCGGTCGAGGAGGAGGACAAGGTCGAGAATCAATCCAATGTTATACCTGTAGAGTATTCGGGCACTATCAGAGGGATTTCCCTCGTGCATAGTGTACATACTGTGTGGCCAGTGAACATAATGTTGAAAATCTCCCTCAGTTGATTGCAAAATGGTAGTATGGAAACATTCCTCAGTTACAAAACGTGCAGACTCAGAATCAGCCTATGTTCCAAGTACAGAACCAACCGATAATGCAAAATCATATCTCATCATAAAATCAGACTCAGAACCCACCCCAGACTCAGAATTAGTTGATGAATATATCGTTGAGTCAGGACCCACCATTGAGCCTGAATCAAGGATCAACGGTTGCAACAATTCAAGCCAAACCGGGAATGAAGGATGTCGATGTTGGGGTTGTCACTCGCATCTGTGTGACGACTGGAGAAGATGGACTGCGAAAGAAATTTCAGCTCACTGAAAAAAAGGTAGCATTTTACATTACAATGGAGAAGGACATTTTATTCGAAACCAATCATGCAATCAGGAGAAATCCAGGTAAGTTGCCAATTATTGGCATGCCATTTGATTTTGATCCATCTGTAGAGGTAGGACCATCACGGTAGCATGGTACCTTCCATCACTTCTTTCAGATTTTTCTATCATTGGAAAGGGACTCGGATTCCCTTGTCGAGCTTGAGACATTATTTTACCACCCAGGTAAGGCATTAAAGGATTCCCCAGTAAACTCCTTGCAAAAGAGGAAGACAAGTAAGGAGATGAGGATGAATATCTAGATTGGAGATTACGAGGTTGACTCTGTTATTCTAGATTGTGGGTCAGATGTAAACATTCTCACCAAATAAACTTGGCAGTTGATGGGGAAGCTGAACTTTCCATGTTCATCGGTGCAGTTGCAACTAGAAAATCAGGTAAAGTCTAGCCCATTGGTCGCGAATCAAACCTAGTTGTTAATATTGAAGGTATGAAAATGCATGCTGACTTTGATGTGATAGAAGTAGTCGAAGATGGAGGTTCCTATCCTACACTACTAGGGATTGGTTGGGATAATGATAGCATGGTGGTCATCAATTTCAAGAAATGGGCCATGACATTTGAAAACCAGGATGTCAGGGTCATCGCTCCCATGGACCCTCAGGAAGGTCGCTGGTATATTGAACCAATGATGGATGAAGTTGGTAGAAGGTGGGATCATGCTTATAATATCTCTGAAGAATATATCCATCCTACCATTGATGGCAAACTTGGATGGCGTAGCGCAAGTTCTGTGTCCTCTGACTCTGATGATGCTTTGGAAAATTGGCAGAATAGGTTGCATGAAGTGTCATTCAGGAAATGCGATTTGATTACACAGTCTTTTCATCGTGTAGCGACTGGGACTGTTGATTTGTCGATTTATGAAGGGATTCCAGTGTTACCAGAATTCCTTCAAGAATTTGAAGAGAAAGTCTTTGAACCACAAAGGGTATTGGCCCTAGATGTAGCACTAAAGGCTACTCTAGCCCACTGGTGGGCGATGCATAAGCAGTTGATCCATGACTGGGAACAATGTCGTATATTGATGATGGTGAGATTCGGTGATTCGGAGGTCTATCATGCCAAGAGATAAGATGCGAAGAATGACCCCACCAGTCACTTGATCGAATGTCAGTATTTATGGGCATCGCTACCCAAATATGAGTGGGTCCATGCTTTTGTTCTCACTCTGGATGAGATGCCGAGATCTTGGTATGTAGTGGCAGAGTTGCGAAAACTATGCCCGCTTGGGAGGAGTTTTATGTTTTTTTACGAAAAAATTTAGTTTTTGGGATGCCAACCCAAAAGTTCATAATGCATTGCAAATCATCCGCGATGTATTTTTGAAAGTCGTCCCTATCGCATGCCCAGTTGATCCCCATGCACACTGCTCAATACAATCCATGATGACATGCTACAACCTGTCTGGGGAACCTAAAGATGATGATGAGTTGTGGAATGTTAATATTCTGGAGTTTGAAGGAAGCTACGATGTTGCAACACCTGACATACCGATGGATTAGATGAGTCATTCATTGAAGATCAGAAAATTCAACATTGGGTCAGAGGAGAACCCAAAATTTGCCAATTTTGGGGACTACTGGGACAAGGAGACAATGGAAAAAATCACAGACCTGCTGCATGAATTAAAAGACCTTTTTTCGATGCATTTTTCAAAAATGAGGGGGATATTAGGGGACCTGGGTGTGATGAAAATCCTGTTGAAACCAAATTCCAAACATTTGTGGTAGAGACCGTATCAACTGAACCCATGATACAAGGGCCGTGTGAAGGCTGAGATAGAATGGATGTTGGATGCTAGGATCATTGATCCTGTCAAAGAATCAGAGTGGATAATCCCTATGGTGGTCTAGGATAAAAATACCAATAAGATATGTATTTGTATCAACCTAAGAAAGTTGAATGATGCCTGCATGCATGATCCATTCTCGACTCCTTTTACTGATGAGGTCCTTGAAGGAGTGGGTGGTCTAGAGATGTATTCCTTCACGGATGGTTTTTTGGGGTACCACCAGATCTGGATTGCAAAGGAGGATCGCCATAATACCACATTTGTCATAGAATCGAGATGTTTTCAATATACATTCATGCCTTTTGGGCTGAAGAATGCACCAACAGTATTTTCTCGGGCAGTTTTTCGGTGTGTTTAAAGACTTTATTCAAAAGTTCCTGCAAGTATATATGGATGATTGGACCATCTATGGGATAATTAGGGAACATCTTGACAACTTGGGATTGATGCTTGAAAGGTTTTGACAGCATCAGATTGCATTAAATTCTAGGAAATGCATTTTCTGTTCATCGTTTGGAATGTTACTCAGACACATAGTCTGTAAGGATGGTTTGTTGGTTGATCTAGCAAACATCGCACTCATTCTTAGTTTTCCATCGTCGATGAATGTGAATATGCTTCAGAAACACTGGGGCATACAGGCTATTATCTCAATTTTATCAAGGGATATGCTGCAATTAATTCCCCCATGGAGAACCTACTCAAAAAGGATGCAGCATATCAATGGACTCAGGAATGTCAAGGAAGTTTCGATACATTAAAGGCCAAGATTGTCTCCATGCCTATGTCAGTTTTTCCTAATTGGAATAAGGAGTTCCATGTGCATGTTGACACCTCATCCATTACACTAGGGGTTGTTCTTATGCAACCAGGTGAGGGTGACCTGGATCACCCAATCGCATATGCCAGTCAGAATTTGTCATTCGCTGAACGAAATTACACAACGACGGAAAGTGTTACGGAGAGAAATTCCTATGGCTTGGGGTACCACAACAGACAGCTTGACTCCAGAAATAAATCCTTTCCAATATGAAATAGAAAGTAAATGTTTAACACTAAAGGATCAGACCTCGTACCTTATTCTGGATGGTTGAAGTAGATCCCCATTGAGCTTTCCAACTTCAGCTTGAATTGATAGATTCCTTTCTCAAAAACAAGTAAATAATACAAGCATTCTATATATCATGGTGTTAGATCTATTCTAGCATATATAATCAATAATGTATAAGAATTTGTCATAATCCAATGGATAAAATATTCATTCAAACACACATTATTGGACAGGAAAAGATATTTCTATTAATATAAATCAGAGATTACAAGATACAACCTCTCACGGCACGTCTGCGAACCGAAGAAACTGAATTCCCCACTTGGGCCTCGACCAATTCAACCCTCCATCTCTTGATAGCAAGCTCATAAGCAAAAGGAAATATTGGGAAGAACACACTAGTGCTCCAAGGGACAAAGGGATGCAGACTCAAGCATAAGTTCTTCCAACAATGGACTATAGTTTCTTTTCTCTCAATTCTCTCATATGCCTTCAATGTACCATAGAGTTCCTTATATAGCTTTTCAAAGGGGTAATGAAAGGTCGAATCTGAGCGATCTCAAGGCATAGGGAAGGCTAGGAGTCAAGTGAGTCAGATCCATGTCAAGAAAAACTCCAAAAGGATTTGGATTTTGTACACATTCCGATGTACGCAGTTTTAGTGGTCAAACCTGCGTGTATATGCACTTATAGGTTTAAAAGTTGCATGTGTCATTTTTCACATGTTTTTAGGGATGGTCAAGGAAAAATCAAAGGACAAAAAATGGTCCATGGGGTCTAAGGAGTCTGCAACAAGACATGGGAAGGCCATACAAAGTGTGATTCACCTGGAGTGGTACAATCAGCTATAACAGATACCCCCTAATGTGTGAGGTCAGAGGGGTCATACGATGGCCAAAATACATTATAAGTCCACCCCAGAAGTGGAGTGATGAAGTATCCCAAATGGAAGACTAGCCATCCAATCAGCATAGTACAATAATACAACTCTGCATATAATTGCAAATACATATAGCAGTTCCGGATACATAAGAGTACAATGGCCATGAATAGGCATGATACAAGATATCACATAAGTGGTCATCGCCACATACAATATAAATAGATCAAAATCTCCATGATGAAGATATACAAAGGACCATGATATCCATAATGGTTGAAGATATATAACAGATGAAGATCTCCATAATGGCTGGAAATGTCTGACATATACTGGAATCAAGTCATGAGAGCTGAAATCTCATGAAAACTGGCACGATCAAGGAGGTAGCATATAAGAGATGCCACCAATCTGGAAGGTCTTCTACACAAACTGCTACAAGTACATGTCCTACTATGTGAATAGAGATGTCGAGGTTGAACATAGTAGTCCATCGTCTAATCACCAGTCATTAATGTATACTGTTAACAGACATGAGATCACCCACCGATAATGAAAATGGGAATCAAGGTATTAGAGTGCAAACTAACAAGTGTGAATAAATGTGTTGATGTCGAACACTTGATAGGATCCATCAATTAGGGGACACTAATGTATTCCCAAAGAATGTCAATGGTGAGAGAACCTGCCACTGATGACTACAAGTCTCAAGGCACTCAAAATGACTCTAGATTCCAATCCCAGAATAAATGATCTGAAGTCAATGGGATGAAATCTGTTGGAAGGAGGGAATTAAGGCATCCCCCATCATCCAACACGAGGTACTTAGAAAAGCCGTATAATGTGGAAGGACTCGATCATAAGGTGAACGAACCAGTAACTATATCGGGAATGGCCGACATGCAAAGTCAAGAGAACTGAGGAATGGCCGACTCAGGATTCAACCTCCTTCAAACAAGAGCATAACGACGTATGGTGACTGAATGAAGGCAGCATAAACTCAATATACAAACTGGGACATCTTTGTGACACAGGAGGCATCGACAGAGGCTCCATAGGGAATGGAAGCTTAACCAGTTGGTGGAGATAAAATCACATAAACAAGTACAGATCCTAAATTCAAGCTATAACCCAACCAATGGATGTGATATATAGTGCTCTATTCAAAGGCGACACGACTCGATAGCTGCCACAAATAACATCTTTCCTTGTTCGGCTTTTTGGTTTTTTTATTTTTTTGGACTTTTTCAGTTATTTAAAAATCTTGAAAAGGAATAAAATGGCTTTATAGTTACATACTAGGAGGAGACGAGTGTCATAAGGGCAATAGTTCCAAGCAGTGGAACATACCTATGCTTAGTGCAAGGATACATGTGTAGGATATCGACACTCGGGGGAAAATATCCTCCCGGTAAAAGGGCTAGACATGAGACAAGCTCTGGCTATATGGCTGAATACGCAATGTTAGGAGAGCCGGTACAAAGCTCGATAAATCAGGCAAAGCTCATGATAATGCATTCACAACTTGACATGAGGGAGTCCTGAGGGAAATAGGCCAGCAAAAGATCAAGAGGAGTATGAGGCTCTTGTGAAATGTCATGGTGGTACTATACAGCGAACTCCCATGCCCTAAAGGAGAAAACATCAGCATGGGCACCAAATGCAAATAAGGCGCTAACTAGGGTACCCATGTAAGGTGAAGCTCTACCACTCATATCATGCCACTTCTAAAGCAGCAAGAAGGTTCCGTGACATAATAGAGTGGGTTCGTACCTAAGGTCATGATGAGATGGTCATCATGTTATGCAAAATGTAAACGGTGATGAAACCTAACCTATATGCTAGTTTATACATGATACCTGAGATCGGCACAAACAGGTCAATCCAACGCCTGAAACGACACTGAAAAAGGTCCTCTACATCATGAATTATGTCAAAAACAGTCCAAAATGGTTAGAAAATGTCGAAACTATAGGAGAGGGGGTAAAAATTTTCAAATATTTGAAAATTTTCTATAAATAGTATACAATTCAAAATATTATAAAACATTTGAAACTTTTACCCATTTGAGCTCAGATTTTCAACAACGAATTCCAGGAGATCCAGCCGGCGGAATCCACTACCATTTCTTCCAGGTATTTACCCATGCTCTTTTCTTTCATTTTGATGCATTTTTTATGAAATTCCATGGTCAATTAAGCTTTCTAGGCCAAACTAAAATGGGCGCTGCAGCCCACATAGAAATCAAGTTTTTTTTCGCATATAGGGCTAGATATACGTGGAAAATTCCCCCAAAACTGCGTACATACATGACTGTTTTGAAAACAGTCACGTATGAGGCTGTGCATAAGGTTTTTTCAATAATCTAATGGGAAAATTTGCAATTTCTTGTGCAGGATGGTCCTAGAGTGGAGAGAGCATGAACATGGTGAGGTAGAGGAAGCAGTAAGGGCCGATCTAATGGCTAAACAAGCTCTACGTGCATGCGGACTCTACAAGTTTTGGTGTCTTGGTGGTTTGAGGGCCAAACCAACACTATTACAGATGCTGGTGGATTACTAGGATCTAGAATTGGAGTCCTTCCAGATAGATGGGATGTCCCTCACTATAGAGGTGGAGGACATATACTTCATTATAGGGCTTTCTAGACGAGGGGAAGTAGTGAACCTTCATTCTCATGGTGGGCCAGGAGGTGGCCTGACTATTGACAAGTACATTGCGGTGTATTGCTATCCAGACACAGAGAAGGTGGGGAGTCAGGTCCCTACCAATGCTATACAGGTGCTGGGCCTAAAGGCCATACTATTGACATTGGGTAGGATTGCAGGTGTGGCATCACTCCACCAGGCCTCGCAGCCTCTGATGTTCTATGTAGTGGAGTGCATGAGACCCACTATCTACGACTGGAGCACTATACTACTGAGCAACATGAAACATCAGCTCAGTGAGTGTAAGGCAGGTAGAGTGCGAAACTTCAGGTTCAGCAGTATTTTGAGCACATTTTTCTTCGAGCGTGTTCCAGGATTGAGCGCTAGAGTGGACATTCCTCTTCACGGGGTTCGAAATCCTTCCCAACGGTGTTGGGCAGATGCTATGCGCAGAATGGGGGGTGGTAGGGTGGCCAACCCATATCCAACTGACTTCTTTCCATGGTGGCAATGATAGATAGTTGCCATCGATGACTACCCCTATGCGGGAATATATTTCTGGGGGGACCCAGACATGCCGCTACCACCAGGATCGACATATGGCGATATAGGTAACGAATCTCGACCCTCCCTTTTTTTTAAATTTTTTGAGTTATTTAATTTTTTTTTGTGTTTTATTGATTATATGGAATCAAAAAGACATATTTTTGCGTGACAATACATAGTGACATCTACCATTTATGTGCAGATGTAGGACCACGGCGGCCAGAAGGCTTCCCACATCATAGACGGAGGGGAATAGGAGATGATATCACGGGTGTGGATGTGGAGCGGATGCTCTAGATCATTCATACCAATTTTGTTAGACTGACACATAGGGTTCCCATGGCGCAATTCAAGGACTTGCCTGAGGCTATGCAGCGATAGGTGGTGGGTGTACCACGCGCATGGGTGCAATTATTCCGATGGCTAGCTAGAGTCGTAGTGACCTTCCATGATCACAACCCTCCTCCTCCTCCATAGGATTAGATACCTGGGAGTGTCTACATTTTGTACTAATGTGTATTATATGTTGGTGTCTTGAGAGCCCCAATTTTGTATCATGACACTATGTATTATCACATTTTGGTTTTTATACATAAAAATTTTATGGTGATCGATTTATTTATTTACAAGTGTAAAAATTGTGTTTGTGATTAATTTACTGTTAATGAAACAAATTCCAATCTAACACGTAGTTAGCATATGAGTCAACAAGTTGATTATTATTTCTTGGAATATGTATATATGTTATATTGTCAAATTGTTGTTTTAACAATCTCACACGTAAGAATCTTCTCAATAACGTCGAATCTCTAACATGGTACAAACCATTAAGCTATGACACTACTAACTCCGAATCAAGACGTACCTCAAGAGAGAGAACGCCATGTAAAATGGCATCCCGTAGAAGCTCAATGATGGCACTATATTTAGCAACATTGTTGGAAGATGGCCATAGACATACGCCTCTTGAAGACAGTACCTGACCCATAGGAGTATAAATCACCCAAGTAGCAGAGGCTGAGTGTTGAGTGTGACGGCTCACACCATCCACGAATCCTATGTAGGTGGAATATTCCATTGACATCTGCCAAATTAAACGAAAACTAATCACAAACCCGATCACGATAAGAAAAAGACATAACTATGCAAAACGGTACAATAATATACAATAAGCAACCTTGGCTTAATATCATGCATAGTATTTCTTGAGATAGAGCCCATTTCTAGGCTCCGCCAAGGCTGTTCCTTCATAATCCACTAACTCATATGCACCCTTCTCTACCACACGCTTGACCATGTAAGGACCCCACCACATAGGATTAAATTTTCCTGCCCCCAAGGGTTCTTTCGGTTGATCCCACAAAAGGACCAAGTCTCTTTCACTAAACCTCCTTGGACGGATAGACTTATCGTACTGGACCTTTACACGATGTTTATTGACTTCTAGAGCCACCAAGGCATCTCGACGCTGCTCATCAAGTTGCTCAAGGTGAACCAAATTCTCCTCCAATGGTGAAGTGTATAGTAAGAGTTCTACAGCTAGCTTCAAAGAAGGAATCTCACATTCAACTGGAAATATCGACTCCACTCCATGTACAAGTTGATATGGAGAAAAACCAGTGGCAGTCTTAACAGCGGTTCGATATGCCCACAAAGCAGAATATAACATGATGTGCCAATTATTCTTTCTTTGTGTGATGGTTCATTGGAGAATGGATTTGAGTGATTTATTCACTGCCTCTACCTATCCATTTGCTTGAGGGTAGTAAGAAGAGGAATGCTCTTGCTTATACCTTAACTTCGTTGCCAACTCTTCCATCATATGGTTCTGAAAGTCCGAGCCATGATCAATGACAAGCTATTTCGGAATCCCGAATCGATTAATAATTTTGTTGAATGTGAAGTGAGCAGCTGTCTCACCGTCGGATTTTACTGTAGGAATAGCCTCATCCCATTTCATGAAGTAATCAACAGCCACTATAATATGATGGTGCCCCCCAGCCGAAACTGGGTTGCAATCCATAAAATTGAGCCCCCACTTATTGAAGGGACCAGCGGTGATAATGGGATGTAATGGGGCAGGTTTCAAGCGCATATTACATGCAAACATCTGGCAAGGGTGGCACCTCTTGACTGCATCAACACAATCCTTAAATATTGACGGCTAGAAATAACCCGCTCTTAAAATATTTTGAGCTATAGAAAGCCCAGATAAATGACCACCACACGCCCCTCCATGGTAGTCATTCAGCACAACCTCAGCCTCTTCATGAGTTAAACAATGTCGTAAAATGGAATCTACCCCACAGTGGTACAAATTGTTATCCACTATGAGGTACTTCTTAGAGATGTGACGTAATCGTCATCATTCATCTCGTGAGAGGTGGGTAGGGGCCTTCAATGTTTGTAAATATATTATGATATCCCCATACCATGGGTCTAAAGTTGATATTAAGAAGATGTGTTCATCGAAAAATGTATCTTCACAAACCAACTCCTCGTCCTCGCTCAGGAAATCTGATATAAGCTCTGCAAAAATTAAGGACTTCTTCGATTTTGCTGAAACAAACTCGAGATCAAATTCTTGTAGAATGACAATCCATTTATTATACTTTCCCCCAATCATCCTTCAGGTGAGGATGAATTGAAACGGATTGACATGGTCTATAACCAAGGTCTGGCGAAGGAGAATACAATGTGTCAACCGCTAAATCGCATGTACGGTAGCTAAAGCAAGCTTCTCGACATGAGAATAATGAATCTCTGCATCAATAAGGTTCCAACTCAAATAATATATGACATGCTCTTGGATCTCCTCATCCTCTTGAACCAAAACCATACCAATCGTTTCTAATGACACGACCACATATAATAGAAAATCACGGCTATAGTCCGAGGGACTAATCACCGGGGCCGATGCTAGGGCTCACTTGAGTGCATCGAAGGACTCCTGGGCTCGCTCATCCCAATAAAAGGGCGTGTCCTTCTTTAAGAGACGCATGAAGCCTCTAGTTAAATTGGCAAATTTGACAACAAATCTTAGTAGGAAGTTTTCCATGCCTTTCAAACACTGAAGATGGTGAATATTCTTCGGGGAAGACAATTGAAGTATTGCCTCAACCTTCAAAGGGTTGACTCTTATACCCTCTTTCGAAATGATGAAACCTAAAAAATGACCTGACTTCACACAAAATATGCACTTATGAGGATTTAATCTAACCGAATAGTGCCGACATCTTTCGAATACCAACCTCAAGTGATAGGGATGACACATTCTCATACGAGAATGAGCAGCAAGGTCATCTAAAAATACTTTGATAATTGACTTGAGATCATGGAAGATCAAGTTCATTTCCCGCTGAAACATAGCTCCAGTGTTTTTATGGCCGAAAAGCATTTTACAATATGAAAACATTCCTGAAGGACAAATATATGCAATCTTATGTTGGTCCTCAGGTTTAATCTATATCTGATTATATCCGAAAAAGTTGTCCATGAAGTAAAAAATCTCGCTACCCGCGCACTCATCCAAAATATGATCAATAAATGGTGTTGGGAAATTGTCCTTAGGACAGGCACAATTCAAATCACAGAAATTAGTACATATGCGGATTGCTCCCTGCTTCTTATCCACCGGAACGGGGTTTAAAATCCACTCCATCAAGGGAATGGGATAGATGAAACTGGATTTCAATAGCTTCTCTATCTCTGGCTTAATCGTGGGTGCTTTCCTTAGATTCACTGCACACAACCATTGTCGAACAGGCTTAGCATTGGGGTAAGTCTTAATCTCATGCTCGATAATACGAGGGTCAATACTTGGCATCTCAACGTAAGACCAAGCAAAAATATCACAGAATTCCTTAAATAGCTCGATGTATTCTAGAATCTCAGCATGGGAACATTTCACCCCAATATAAAAATTCTCTATTGTGCCAGGATTGTGAGAGATGTTGATAGGAATTGTTGAAGATATGTTCACCATGTTCCAATCAGCCATCGGACCAGGAGAGCTTAATGGAACCATAGGAATACCAACTCTCTAACTAAGAACTGACCTAAAATCCTCATGCTCCAAGTAGTCAAGCTTAGGAAGAAAGTATGATCTATGATGGAATTCCTCCCATGGTGGCTCAACTCCCGACATAGCCTCAATAATCACTTCATCTGAAGGGAAAACCGTATCAAGGCAGTTGTGTGCATGAGAAGACTGTACTGCCCATGCTGGTAGCACATAAGGGTTCTCCTCTTTCGTCCATGAAGAGGAAGGACTAGCCTCTGCAACACAATCGATATTATCTTGATAAGCTATCATAGTTGCAGGCAACGGAACGTACGTCATGATGGGCTCACTCAAAGTACTCGGTGTAGGAAGAATCCAAGGATCTTCCATATGACTTGTGCGAAAAGACACCGATCTCATAGATGTCGAAGCCTCATCGAAACTAGATCCTATCATAAGGATCGGTGTAGGACAATCAAAGCTTCATAAGGAAGGCTGAAGTCCTACGGTTTCAAATTTTATCATGCAGGAAGAATCATCATCATTCACACCAAGGGAAAAAAGAAAATCCTTCCTTTATGAAGGACAACTCTGAAGCACTTCCAATGCAGACATTGCACAAGGAGTGTGGCCCAAATCCTCAACAACTGAATAGTTCTGGGCGGCTCAGGCATTTGGATTATGCCCCAAACGCTTAAGGACTCCCTTAGGAATGTAAGGTGCAATATTAGGTTTATCCATAGGTTTCTCAATACGCAAAGGGGACCCTGGTGGATCAAGCTCTTTGCCTGGGCTGGGTTGTGACGAACCATAATCTTTCGCATGGGTCACAACTTTCACAGCACGTACCATGTTAATACAACCATGACCATTACCCTCCAGTGGATCTTGATCACCACCAGACTGGTCATGGGACCTCAAGTTCATATTTTGATTGTACGGTAAAGGGTTAGTTAGCACAGCTGGGCCCTGTGCCAAGAATCTCGTAGCCATAGCTTGTCCCAAAGCAGATTGGTTGATTGACAATTGACTAACTTTTTTTGCAACCGAATCCATAGCTTTCACACTTGCACAACCCATAATGCCATTGGCATGTGGTTTAGGTTTGACTTTGAGGTTGAAATTAGAACGTGGAGCGTTTGGAATAATATCATATAACAAACCAGACTAAGCATAGATCAAGTCCAGTTCTTGCACCCTAAAAATTGCTTGTTCCTCATCCTGCACTCTGGATGTGGAAACATCCTTCGCTATATATGGCAGTAACGACTTGAGGAACCACTCAAGGAGGAACTCCGGTGGTATAAAAGCTTTAATTAACCTATTTCTTCTATGCCACTCTTGAATATGATCAAAGATATGTGTGGATTTATCTTACTAAAATGTCGACAAGAATTCAGTACCAACGTCATAACGCACTAGTAGCTGGAATTGGTTAAGAAAATTCATCGCAAGGTCGTCGAACAAAGTGAAAGCTCCCCTAGGTAGCTCTATGTACCATTTCATGGCAGGCCCTATAAGGGTGCGTTGAAATAGCCTCAAACAAATGGAGTCCTGATGTAAGGAATTCGAAGAGCACCATAGGTGAAACGTAGTAACATGTTCGCTTGGATCCTCTCCCAGTTTTCCCTCGAACTTAGGTATGTCCGAAGGAATCTTGGTAGGGACAGCTGGCCAAGCTATATCATGAGCTATAGGATCGTTCGTTAATCTCAACAAGTCAGGAAGATTGAGCATTGCAAGGAAAGGGAGCCTAGGATGATGAGGTCGATGGACCACTCCCTGATTCATATAGGTCTGATTACCACCATGGCCTTGGCCATAGTGCCCTCCTCCTGTATGACCCATATAGGGTGGCATGGAAACACCATAGTGTGGTGGACCATGACTAGTAGGATCTATGAAGCCGTAATTAGGAGAGTAAGCAGGTTGTTGATACCCACCCCCATAAGGTGAAGAACCCTGTCCATACTACGTTGCATAATAGGGTCCATAAGTCATCGCATGCGATGTCCCATGGGACACTCCGTAAGTAGGAACATATGTTCTGGAAGTAGGAATATACATTCCAGAAGTAGAAATGTGACCTCTAGAAGTATGAGCATGACCTCCCAAAACAATGGGTGGTGCATGAAACTGAGACACAACCGGTCTAGTAACCGCAGTATGGACATAAATCGTAGCAACGTTTCAGCCTGAAGAACCACATGAATAAGGTGGAGGGTGAACATTTGAAGAAGTAGGGACCGAGGACGGAGGGGCCTGAGTAATAATGTATGTACTATTCCCTATCGTTACCTGTCTCAGGTCTGGTATCCTAATAGGATCACTAACCCTAGACCTAGGAGGAATATGTGATGTAACTTCCATCACTGGGATGGAAGGTGCAATGTGACTAGTGCTCCCAAACCTCTCTGCATGGTAAGGAATGAGAGTTTCCCCAGGCATAGTGTTAGGATTGAAGTTATATTCGACATGAAATTCCAAATCATGTGTAGGAAAACCAGACATACCATAACTACCATATCTAGTCCTTGCAGGTTCAAAATGAGTCTCGGCATCCTCCGGCATCCCATACCTGTAATGCATCAATGGGGAATCAACCCTAGAGTGAGTAGTTCTATCATGAAAGGTTCCTATATTGGAAATCATAGGACCTAACTTAGCCAAGTCGGGTGAAGGATCGTAAGTAGGAGTAAACTCCCCATCGTCAACATAAATGGGAGAAGGTGGTTCAGGAATATCCTCTATATGGTCTCCCATGGTGTGTTAATCAATGTGTGAGATAGTCTACCTAGACTATCCAGGTCTCTCTCCCAAAGGAGGAGGAGAAGTAGAAGGCAGAAGTCCTGCTAAATGATGAGAATGGCGAGGATCCGCACCCAAATCCACAATGACTCAAAAAATAAAAAAGACTCTCTATTTATGCAAACCCTAGGCAAACTATTACACACAGAGCAACCACTAATAAAATCTAAATCCAAATGCAAACAAACAAGGGCTGGATAAGTGAGCTCCCAAATGAAGTAGGTATGTCTCACCTAGGGGAGGCTTGAGACTCCCATACACAACAAACGGAGGTACGTAACCAATTATTGTGGCCCTCAGCTTCAATGCGTAAAGGGACTGTGTTGTCTGACCCCAACCTAGTCGGGACACCCGCAGAATAACCCCTGCAAAGTACCCCCTTGATATCCTAGGTAAGGCCACGAAGGTCACCTCAATATAATCAATGCTCAGGTGAACAGTCGTAGGCGGGATTGACCATATGGGCAGGGTAGCAAAGCCCGAAACTCTCGAAAGAGCCCCTAGATACAAATACAATCCTGGAAATATCTCTGGTGCTACTTAGTTATGACTAGGGGTCATCCCAATCAATAACCACTCACGCTACCTCATGCTTAACTCCCTTTTGAGAGGAGGATCCTGAGAAACACTGGTTATACCAGGGATTTCACACACTCACCTGGACAGACACATACATGTTGGTGTTTAATGGTCTTGGAGAATTTACTCACAATGAACTATTCCAAGACCTTAAAACCTAAGCTTGTTGGTGCACCCTAGAAAAGAAAAGAGTGTAATTAATTTTAATTTAGCATTGATTTTAATTGGCTTTATTACTCAAAATATGGATATGACCATGCAACTAATGGTGTTATGACACAACATGAAGTAAAATGCACACCTAACAATCAATGCAAATGCATTGTGTCCATGAAAACATGGTATGCTACTACGTGAAATGCACAACTTTTCTTCAAATTATGAATGCAAGCTTTCCTATATGAATTCCTAACTAGTACTCCAAAGCAAATCTAGTGCAAGTATGATGCAAAATGCAAAATGCAATGCATGATGATAAGCAAATGTTTTTGGATTTTTTGAAATAAAATGAGATACAAAAAGCAAAAGAATGATTCTACGACCCCTAGACTCTACAAGCACACTCAAACAGCACTCAAGAAAAGCACTAAGGTAAAATAACTTTAATGCACTAATCTCAAACAAAAGATTGAAAATGCCACGACAAGAACCTTCTTAAAAAATAAAAATTAGCCTAAAAAAAAAGTTTATGGTCAAAAATAGAGGTATAAACAGACTCAGGCAATGCCAAAGGAGACTCAGCAAACATCAAACTTCACCCATCAACCGTTTAATTTCCACAAAAAGGAAAAACTAAGGGCATACGCGACTATTCGTAGTAAACCTGCGTGTATACGCGTAAATCGCAGAGAAACCCGCGTGTATACACGACTGTGAGTTAAAAAATCGCGTACAGTAAGAAAGGTGCATAAAATCGAGTCAAACAGACAAGCTGAGACAAACTTCACACCAATCAGAAACTACCAGGCATACATGCCCCCAGACCCAACACAGAAACAAGAGAGAAAGAGCAATTCAAATTCATTGAATGCCAATAAAACAAACCCCAAAGGACAACTACTAGGAACTCCCCAGCAGAGTCGCCAATTCTATTACAGAGAGAAATTCCTATGGCTTGGGGTACCGCAACAGACAGCTTGACTCCAGAAATCAATCCTTTCCAATATGCAATAGAAAGTAAATGTCTAACACTAAAGGATCAGACCTCGTACCTTATTCCGGATGGTTGAAGTAGATCCTCCTTGAGCTTTCCAAATTCAACTTGAATTGATAGATTACTTTCTCAACAACAAGTAAAAAATACAAGCATTCTATATATAATGGTGTTAGATCTATTATAGCATATATAATCAATAATGTATAAGCATTTGTCATAATCCAATGGATAAAATATTCATTCAAACACACATTATTGGACAGGAAAAGATATTTCTATTAATATAAATCAGAGATTACAAGATACAACCTCTCACAGCACGTCTGCGAACCGAAGAAACTGAATCCCCCACTTGGGCCTCCACCACTTCAACCCTCCATCTCTCGATAGCAAGCTCACAACCAAAAGGAAAGCTTGGGAAGAACACACTAGTGCTCCAAGGGACAAAGGGATGCAGACTCAAGCATAAGTTCCGCGAACAATGGACTATAGTTTCTTTGCTCTCAATTCTCTCATATGCCTTCAATGTACCATAGAGTTCCTTATATAGCTTTTCAAAGGGGTAATGAAAGGTCGAATCCGAGTGATCTCAAGGAATAGGGAAGGCCAAGAGTCAAGTGAGTCGGATCCATGTCAAGGAAAACTCCAAAAGGATTTGGATTTTGTACACATCCCAATGTATGTGATTTTAGTGGTCAAACCCGCATGTATACGTGCTTATAGGTTTAAAAGTCGCATGTGTCATTTTTCACATGTTTTTAGGGATGGACAAGGAAACATCAAAGAACAAAAAATGGTCCATGGGGTCTAAGGAGTCTGCAACGGGACAGGGGAAGGCCATACAAAGTGTGATTCACCTGGAGTGGTAAAATCAGCTATAACAAAAAGATAAGGCCTAGTGATGGTTTATGCCTTGCAAAACTTTAGGCACTATTTGTTGGGCAGCCATTTCAAGATGTTCACTGACCATTCTTCTCTGCAATACTTGTTCAATAATCCTATGTTGGGTGGGGAAATATGTCGGTGGCTGCTTTAGTTCCAGGAATTTATTTTGAAATAATTGTGAAACCTGGATGGTTGAACGTTGGATCTGATCACCTGTCTCGCATTGAGAATGGAGAAGAACAGACCAACATTGATGACGGATTTCCTAAAGCATAATTGTTCCATGTTGACATCACAGATGATCATTATTCCCTAATCATTCATTTTTTGGCCACTGGTGTTTCCCCAGAAGACATGTCGACTAGCCAAAAGAAGCAGCTGGTAGTAAAGGCTTCCAATTTCCAATTGATTGTTGGGCAGTTATATAAGCTCAAACCAGATGAAATTTTGTGATGGTGTATCCTACCGCATGAGCAAGGTCTCGTTCTAGAAGAAGCCCATGCATGAATCGCGAGAGGTCACTATGGAGGAAGGGCTACTGCGTAGAAGGTATTATGCACTAGGCTATGGTGGCCTACATTGCACAATGATGCTACAGAGTATGCGAGGAGCTGTGACGTCTGCTAGTGTGTCAGTAAACCATCGTGGCAGGATGAGATGCCACTGGTGCCACAGGTGACTCTGCAACCTTTTGATAAATGGGCCATGGATTTTGTGGGTCCTATTAATTCTCCTAAGAAGAGGACTAGGGCATGATATATCATTACTGCAACCGACTATCTGACCAAGTGGGAAGAAGCTGGACCAGTTGTAGATTGTACCACTGCGATAGTTGCGAGGTTCATCTTTGAAAACATTGTGACATGGTTTGGGTGTCCCTAGATGTTGATGAGTGACTAGGGAAATCACTTTATCAACCGTACTGTGAGAGTGCTAACTGATTAGTTGCAGGTGCAACATAAGAGGAGTACACCATATCATCCGCAGGCGAATGGCACTGTCGAAGAATTCAACAAAATTTTGGAAGCAGTGTTGACAAAGGTATTTAATGCTAATCATGAAGACTGGGACTTGAAAATTCTAGTAGTGCTATGGGCCTATCACACCATGTGCAAACGGATGACAGGACAGACACCATTCAAGCTGGTATATGGGAAAGAGGCAGTCATGCCCATGGAATACATTGTTCCTAGTTTGCACATTGCTAGAGCGATGGGCATGGATGATGCATAAGCATTAGAATAATGCATCGCATAGTTGGTCCAGGTTGAATAAGACTGCTTTGTTGCAGGCTTCCACTAGTGGGTTGCAAAGGATCAACAGAAGGCGTGGCATGATCGCCACATTAAGAACAAATAGTTTGCGAAAGGAGATTTGGTGTTATTATATGACATCAAGTTCATAAAGCATCCAAGTAAGTTACAGATGCACTGGTTAGGACCATATCTTGTTCATTCCATTACTTTTGGAGGTGCAGTTTAATTACAACAATTAAATGGTGTGTTATTGCTGACACTCATCAATGGGAGTCGCTTAAATTCCTATAGGATAGGGCCAGAGCTGCACACTGCTTGAGGCACTGGGGGAAAAAAATTATCTAGAAGGAAGGTGATTCTAAGGGACAAGGTTGTGCAAGGATATGAGGTAGTAGTGACAGTCAAGAGATCACCTATGACAGCTACAGAGCTATGGGTTGGTCAAATCAGTAATAAATGCAGGTAGTTAAAATAGTTAGCTAGCAGTGCCTATTGAAGCAACACGCATTAATGGTTGATCTAACCATTAGAAGGGTAATATTACTGATGGATTTGGAGTCATTACCGCTGCATTTAGTCATGATGGAGATCGCAAATTTGGAAATGATGATTTTGAATTGGTAAGTGCCTACAAAAAGCACACAGGATGTGGGAGGACAACATTGTTTATTTGAGCAAGCAGAGTGCTGAGCAGAGTGTGAATTGTGTAGCTGTGTTGCAAGCTTTTGAGTACGTTGTAGAGCCGAAGGCTAGAGTCGTCGAGTGCATTATAAGGTTTTGGGTGTGAGGCATGCTGAGCGACCTCGAAGCAATTGATATTTCTAGTGAACAAGAGTCTCCTATTCGACCCACGGCTATCGAAGAATAAGTCATGAGCATGCTAGTTGGATCATAGTTTATCCCCAAGAGGAAGCAGTAGGATTAGAATCCCAGTTCCATGCCGCTGCAGAAGAGTTACACCCGCACTTCGACTACAGTGCAAGGAGAAGGGACTGCACATACCAGGCCATTGAGCTCGGGAGCTATAGAGTATACGGTGCCTAGGGGCATCTCTATTCATGGTATCTTGGGATATGTCACTCCTATGCATCTGGGAGCAAATCCAAGGCAGCTGACAAAAAATCAGAAGTATCCACCAAAATTGTCGTCGTTGTCGTAAGGGATCACTTTCTCAGTCGATATCATCCCTGCCATGATCTGATTGAATTTTGAGTACCATGATTTATTGTTACTTAAAGATGTCTAGGATGAGCCCTATGAGTCAGTTTCAATGGTGCCTAGTGCCCAAATTCAGTGGATTCTTAAATTCCTCAACCTTGGGTGAGTGGGTTAGACCACTCTGGATTGTTGGGGCTCATCAATATGCCTTATTTTGGGAGCCTAAACGAAGCCCATGCGTGTCTTAAACAACTCTTGGCCTATTTTCATGGTGGGATGCTTTGTTTGAATATGTCCATCCCTGTCAAAATAGATTTAATTATGAGCATTACGGGCTTGCCGAAGGCCAGGGAAGATTTGGCGTAGTATATCTGTGGGAGGGATACTGACAAGAAGCTTGCCAAGAAGTTGAAGGAGCACTTTGGCTTACAGTGGGATGGTCACGCCTACCATATTGATAGAATTAACTCATAAGTAGTGCATATCAGGGCATGAATTCTTGCGAGCAAGGTTGTTCAGGGGAATCGACCGGTCCAGTGCAACTCGAGCATGGTCGCATGTACCCATAAATGTGCAAAAGATGTACAAATGAACTAGTCTTTTTTCTTGCTTAACCAGTTGCTCAAATATGCTCTCACTGCTCAGGATGGGTGGTCATTTTCATATGGTTGGTTATTAATTCTTATTGCACTTGTCTCCTGGATGGAACTCGAAGATGCAGCGAAGGTGTGTCGCGGCACACAATACAAGAATTTGTGGTGGGTTGAGGAGCCGAGTCGATAGGAAGACTTTGCAATTCACTTTTGGGTCTATTGGGAAGTGCTACAAGCTATCATTGGTGTAGTTCCTTGAGTATATCCTTATGCATCGGCCAAGTATCAGCGCCTCATTCAGTTTGTTATCGAGCCACATTTCATTTACATTCAGGCATGGCAGGACCCCGACAGGAAGTGGCTACCTCTGGTGTACAAAGTCACTGCAGAATAATTTGATGCTATTGTTTAAGAGTGGTCAGCTGAATGATGCAACCCTATGAGTCAGGAGGAACTTTATAAGGAGCCACCACCTAATGCCCCGGAAGAGCCTGCCCAGAAGGAGTTGAGTGTTCATGACTCTAAAAATGAATCGTTGACGGATCCCAAGGCTGAAGTCTAGCACATGTGGGAGGAGACTCGCACCAAATGGTGCCAGGAATATGATGTGGGCAGCAATATCCAATAGGAGATGGAGGACCAATTAAAGTGACTCATCAAAGTGATCACTAACTCCTCTGAGGCTACGACACAGGCGATCTGAGAGTCGAACCATGAAAAAATTGGTGTGGTAAGAGATAGGTTGAATTCAATTTTTGATATTGTGTCCATGCAAACATTTGTCAGACATGTGATGCAGGAATTCTCGTCAATCAGCACCGAGCCTCAGGCTAGGAACGTGCAAGTTCCCCCGACTGTGATCGACAAGGGAGATGAAGACGTGAACCTGCTACTACACCCAATCCAGAGTGTCTCTTTGGATCTAAAAAATTTACTAGCTCAAGTACTAGTGGAGCTACATCACATGACCACCCAAGAATTGGTAGATAGATGGAAGGAGCTGACGTATTGATACGTGCAGTCATGGAGCACAGCTGAGAAGCTACATAAGGAAGTGGAGGAGCTGCATCAGGTCAGGGTGCAGATGGAAGAGGAGAAGGTACGAGAAATAGATGCATTAAAGGTGGCACAGTCTCAGCTGCAGCGTAAGGCTGCTAAAGAAATTACTGAGATGAAGAAGGTGCGAGACTGCCTTATTGTTGAACAAGCGCAACTGTGTGCAATATGCGGCAAGGTCAAGCAAGTCGTTGATGAGGCTCATCAATATATTTTTGAGAGCATGGTCGAGCTTACCATGATCTCTAAGGCCAAGCGCCTTTGGGAAACCATTTTCAAGCTCCAGGCTACCAACCTAATGCTCAATGCCCCGGTCCAACCAACGACGCCACCAGAGCAAGTTTCTGAATGGAAGGATTCTATTGAGGAAATAGCAACCCAATTTGAAACCATGGAGCAAGAAGCTAAGACAAGCATGGAAGCGAAAACATAGTTTTGGAAGAGCGTTGTGTTAGTGACTCCAAGAAACTCCTCTAGGTTGCAGCTCAAGGATGCCTGGTAACTTACAATGTTTTTGGGGTTTTCTAAAATGGATCAAGTCAGGTGACCTATATGACCTTCCACTCTCAAGACATGCATAAAACTCAATTAGTTACAAGGATTTTAGTTACCACTGTTCAAAGGTTGACAATAAGGTGCAAGGATGGAGAACTCATCAGGATGGAAAATTTACACATAAAATAGATGTATATAAATGGCTAAATCATGATAAGGATGGTACTTACAATTCAAATCACATCAACGTGACAATAGGGTGACAACTATAAATCATTAATTAACTTGAATAACACATTCAAGAATAAGCACAGAAAAGAAAGAAATGGAAGCTAAACAAATGATAACAAAAGAGCTTATATTAAATCATGAGCAAAATGAGAATCTGACAATAGTATGGTCTACAAGTCCCCAAAGTCGAACCATTTCAATCAAATAAGTCTTAGGATTTATAGCCTTTACAAAACACTCAGATCCTAAAAACTTGGATCTGTTTTAACAAAAATAAACAAAATAATTGTTTTTTGCAAATTAGGTTTAAAAACCCTAATTAACTACTTATCTAACTAATTGTAGAATTAGTTCACTGTATGAACCTTCAAATAACGAAGGTAACTGCTATAAATCACTGTCACTAGCCCTCTTCTAGTTAAGTCACTATTTTCTTTTGATAGCTAGGTGTTGGTGACCTTTTTTGCTCTTATGTCATAGTAAAACTAAAACAGACCTTTCCTGATGCTTTCCTCCGCGTCCTTCATCTTCAGACTTTGTCCCTGAGCCATCTATATTCACCCAAAACTAGTTCTGCATGCCAAAATTTAATTTTAAGCCTCTGTCTGGTTTCAGTGGTCAAGAGGCCAGACTATCGGGACCATTAGCTACTGAAAGCGGTGCTTTCGGTGGCTAATCAACTGCCCCAATGTCTGCCTAAGCCACCGAAAGCCCTATTTTCCAAAAATTATTAGGTTTCTTCCAAAAATGTTCTTTTAGATCTGTCTGCTCACCTTTCTTCTTCAGCAAGCTCTATGCTAGGAGGGTTAACAGCAACCTGTCTTGTTTCTAGAGGTGCAAGGCTAACTACAGGTTCAACTGGGGTTTCTAGCATGGGGTGGCTGCTAGGGTTTGCCTTGGCCTCCTTCAACTACAGTCTTTGGATCCTAATCATCCTGTACAATCTAGTATTGTCTTTTAGGTACCTTGTATTCAGTGTTTTTAAGAAAATATATCTTTCTCTCTACTCTAGGTAAGACTTATGTAGTAGCTTGTTCCTACTAGTCATTGCAGCATTATTTTTCTTTATTCCCTTTCCAAAATATCCATCTCATACACTTGCCTCAACTATTTTTTTATCCTTTGAGTTTTGGGATTACTAGAGGAAGCCTTCTTTACCGGTTCCTCTTGCTCTTTTGGTGTAGGGGATGGTAGTTCTTCAGTCACTGCTACAATCTGTAGATCTCAGTCTACACCTTCCTCTTGCTCCTCTTCAGAATATGAGTAGGGCAGGTTTAAAATGTTCTCACTATGTCCTACAAGTTCCTGTCCCTTCTCACTAAAATCCAAGTTCATTTTTACCTTCCTGGCCTTAGAAGAGGAGGGAGGTTGTTCTATTGCTACTGGGGATATCGCCCTTCTCTTTCTTCTCCCACTCCTTGGTTTGCTGGAATTTTTGGCAGGAGACTTCCCCTTCTCTTCTAACTGAAGGCCTATCTCAAATCCATTCCAAAACAAGAAATAAGGCCATGCCATATTCCTTATTTTCAATGACTCTTGGATCAACAGTTGGATAAGGCCATGGTGAGACAATCTACCAGCAATCTTGGTGGGTTGAGACTTCACCTGGTGTTCCATTTTTCCCATACTCCTGTGTCAGTAAAAGGGAAAATTTAGTGGGATTTTACTTGTGAAGTGGTTCATTAATTTGAAATGGTAGGTCATGGCTCTATTATATCTTCCTTCACATGTTATGTAGACCACAATGGCCTTCAACAATTGTTTCCACCTCTCTTCTAACCAGGATGATGGCACACTCTTCTTCCACACCACCCCTCTATGCTTAGGCCTTAGGTAAGACCTAAACTCTACATCTTTTGGTATTGTGGTTTTGAAGCATTTTTCTCCTGTGCCATTGAGTTTATTCACTTTAGTAATTAGAGTTTCATCTACGTGGAATTCCTCTTTGCTTATGACTTCCTTAGAGCCATCAAATGAGAGGGAAAGTGCCTCAGCCACCTACTGATGTGAACCTTGTATGTTCTCATGAAACCTATAGCAGCCAACATCCTAGAAAATTTTATAGACCTATGGATGTGCTTCCAAATAGTTGATATCTCCCAACTCCTACCTGAGAGCAGGTCCCCCCTTCCTCATCTTACTCCTGGGTACCTGTAAAAATAAGTTGGAGTTCTGTATGATAGTGTGTTAGCAAGCTACTTCTCAGAGATGGATTTCTGGTGGAGAGAAATGCTAAGATCAAAAGTGAAATGTACTAGAGTTTTGGGGACTCATTATGAGGGATTTTGATGTCATGATGGATGCTGAGGTCATAAGGTGATGGTTTTAGTTGATCTCCTCGATAACTCTTGCCCGACAATCATACTTCAAATAAACCTGGATCCCCGGTGAGATTTTCTTTTGTTCTTTTGGACAGGTGGAAGAAGAATGAAAGTTTCAGATCCTATCAGTCCTTTATCAGTTTTATAATGACCTCCTTCTCTTATTTCCACACGCAGTTATGCAGTCTCACGTCCTTTCAGTGGTTTGTCACCCCTTCACTGATCGTTTATCTTGCTGGTGGGGTTTCATTTGACCACTTTCTAATCGTTTCCACATTTTACCTTTTCGGTGTTTAACAGCCTTCAGGATTTTGTCTACTAGCCACCAAAATGATGGCTTTCAATGGATAATGGAATGATATCCCTTTCGCCTAAGCCACCGAAACCATTTTCCCAGTGTTGCGGTGAAACCCAGCTTTCAGCGAATAGTGGCCTCACCGAATATTTCTTTTAACCATCGAAAACCCATCCTTTTGGTGTCTAATGAAATGTCATAGCTTTTACCTAAGCCATCAAAAGCGTTATTTCCCTAATGCCTTTTCGCCTACTTTCAGTGGTTAAATCATGTCTTCAACTATTCGCTAAGCTGCCAAAAGCATCACCTTTCGGTGGCTAATGTGATGTCTAAAGTCTCGCCTAAGCCACCGAAATCACCTTTACCCATGTTACTTTCTGTCCACTTTCGGTGGTTAACACCCTCCTTAGTCTTTTCCCTAAGCTACCGAAAGCAACACTTTTCCATGGCTAATGAGTCATTTGAAGTCTCGCCTAAGCCATCGAAAGTGTTTTTTCATTTTACTCGCTCAAGCCCGCTTTCGTTGGTTTACTTTTATCCTGTGTTAAATCGTTAGCTACCAAAACACAACCTTTCAGTGGCTAATGAGCTATTAAGAACCTCTCCTAAGCCACCAAAAGCTATAACTCCCAAATTTTTCGACCATATAAAAAGCAGAGACCTTCAATTTTTTATTTATCCTCAGATATTTCATTACATGAATCAAGTTCTTCATACTATCAAAATAAATTTATTTTTGGAGATAACATCTAGCTCCTACTTGGGGATGGGAACCTCCCAGTGAGGTCCCAAGAACCCCAGACCAAAATTCCTTTCCCTGAAAAAAACTAAAAACTTAACACTATAATTTACTGTTCCATTGGGCATGGATTTTATGTTGTAAGCAAAAACAACCTACCAACTACTAATTTACAATGATAAGGCCTCAGAGCCTCAAATAAAGTAAAGTTTCAGAAACCACCCATTCACTGAGCCATAAAACACCTCTTCCCCTTCTAGATTCTACAATTTGAAGGTCTTATTCTTATGTACCTGAGCTATCACAAAAGGGCCAATCCATAAAGAGTCAAACTTTCCATGTTTTCCCTTGTCCTTTCTGACAGCATCCCACTTGAGGACCCAATCTCCAACCTGAAAGTTGTCTACTTTTTCCCTTTTGTCAAACATGACCTTTATCCTCTGTTGATGGGCTTCTGATTTTCCTATCACTAGTCCCTTGACTTGCTGCAACTCCACCAAATCCATCATCCTCCTCACGATATCATTTGGTTCATCTTCCTCAACCTGAAATAATTTTGCCACTGGCAAAATGAGCTGAATTGGAAAAATGGCCTTAGTACCATAGACTAACTTGAAAGGAGAAGTCCCTATAGATCTTTTTTCTATTACCCTATCAGCCCATAAAGTAAAGTTAAGCCTAGAATCCCAGCTTTTTGTATTTGTCTCTAGTAGTTTTCTGATGATCTTGACTAGGATTTTGTTGGATGACTCAGCCAGGCCATTGCCTTGAGGATAATAGGATGTGGAATGCACCAGCTAAATGCCCATTGACTCACACATTCTCACTAATGCCCTAGCTTTGAAAGCTGGTTCATTATCAGTTACTAACCTTACTGGGCAGCCAAACCTGCTAAAGATATTCTCATATAAAAATCTCATGATGACCTGATGAGTGGCATTCCTAGTGGGAACTGCCTCTATCCATTTGGTAAAGTAGTATGTGGCTACTAGGATCCATTTATGCTTCCCACTAGAAGATGGATTTATTTCACCTATGAAATCCTGACCCCATTGCCAAAAATTTCCATTCACCACAATAGGCCTAAGGGGCAAGGATTTGAGTTGCTGCTTCCCTATAAATCTTTGGCACTGGTCACAGGCCCTTGCAAAATTACATACATCAGCAAAAAGGACTGGCCAACAGTATCCTACCCTTAGGATCTTGTGGGCTGTGGTATTCCAATAATGGTGTCCCCCACATGTGCTAGAGTGAAAGTGGTGCATTACCTGATCTGATTCTTCCTTATCCAGACAACTCAAAAAAACTCCAAACAGATCGTTCCAATACAGCAGTTTGTCAACTATGCAAAACTTAATAGACTTTAATTTAAGAGCTCATGCTTGATTAGGAGTGAGATCAGGAGGAACTTCTAATTTCTGCAAAAAAATGAATAATACATGAGTACCACTCACATCAAAACATGTTTTCAGCCACTGGTGGAATGTCATTCTAATCTTGATCTACTTCTGCTACAACCACAGTTTGCACTTTTACTGACTTGACAAAGGTGAATTTTATCCCCATTAGTTCACAGTTTTCTTTAGCCATGAGTTTGGCCATACCTAGTCCCTTTACTAGCTTAGTGGGCTTTACCTCTATATCAAACTCAATGAACTTGGCAATCAACTTAGCTCTCTTCCCATCAATTTCAAGCTGAGTCAAAACATCCTTCACAGCAGCTAAAGGGACATATGCAAGGAATTTTGCATGGAGAATGTAAATTCTGAAATTCTTCAATGACTTTATGATAGCATAAGCCTGTTTCTCGATTGGATCATACTTCAACTCAGCATCTCTCAAGGTTTTGCTGAAGAATGCAATTAGATGATCAAGACCCTCATTATCTTTTTGTAACAGCAGAGCTACCATTGTGTCATAGGATGCTAAAGAGAAGATATAAAAACTCTTGGTATAGTCAAGACTAATCAGGGTTGGGACCTCCATGATAGCCTTCTTGATTTCTTCAAAAGATATTCTTGCATGGTCAGTCCATTTTATTTCTACATCCTTTTTTAGCATGGTTGTTATGTGCTTTACCAGCTCAGAGAAATTAGGGATGAACCTCCTAACAAAGTTTATCTTACCCAAAAAGGACTGAATGTCCCTTTTTGACCTCGATATGGACAGCCTCTGGATTGTTTCCACCCTTACCAGATCAATATTTACACCTTCAGCTGAGACTATGTGACCTAGGAGTTTCCCTTCACTGAGTGCAAACTAAGACTTCTTAGGATTGAGTAATATTCTATACCTTCTGCACTTCAAAAATACCTTCCCCAAATGCTGCAAATGGTCATGATGGTTGTGAGAGTAAATAGTTAGGTCATCCAAGTATATAAGCACAAATTTATCTTTCAACCCAACAAAATCTAGGTCCGTGGCTCTCTGAAAAGTAGCCCCAACATTCATCAGCACAAATGGTATTTTAGCATACATGAAAGTGCACTAGGGGGTAGTAAAAGCAGTATTCTCTTGGTCATCAAGGTGCATAGCAACTTGGTTGTATCCGGAGAAGCCATCCAGAAATGACATAACCCTAGCCCCTAAGACTCTTTGCAACAGGTGTTCCATCTTGGGCAGTGGATAGTTGTCTTTTCTGAAAAATTTATTCAGGTTTCTAAAATCCACACACAACCTGATTTCCCCATTCTTCTTCCTTACCACCACTAGGTTGGCAATCCACTTGGAATACCTAAGGGGGATTATGATTTTGTCTTTAAGGACCTTATGGATTCGTTTTTCAATTACAGGTAGTAGGAGAGGACTGATGGATCTCATCTTCTGCTTGAAAGGGATGGTGTCTTTCTCCAAAGGAATCATGTGTTGGATGATATTGGTGTCATAGGTTTTTAGGTCACTATACTCCCAGGAAAAAATATCAGTAAATTCTTTTATCAGGCTACAAAATTTGGACTTCTGATCAGCAATCAACTCAGTGGATAGATTTATCAGTTTTGGATGGCTTTGGCTACCTATGTTTTGCTCTTGGACAGCAGGGTCTTGCTCCCTTTTGGCATGCTTTAAAGGGATGTCATTATGATCGAAAATCTCTTCCAGAGGTACTAGACCCCGAGGTATATAATTGTTGGGTAATTGGACAATGTTCTAATCAGCCACTTTATCTTTCAACTTGAGCTGTTTGGATTCCTCCATGTTTAGGTTTTCCTGATCTATATGTATATCAAAGAATTCATCTACTAGCTGAAGAAATTTGCTAAGCTCATCATCATTCTCAAACACCTTCCAAAATTTGACATTATCTTGTAGGGAAGGTCTGTACTTGACCTGAACATTATAGCTGAGCTGAGGAGGTAAAGGAGGAACAAACAAACTTGCAGAGATAGCTAGGGAATCAGCCAGGTGATTCAAAGCCCTAGGTATTTATGATAGTTCAAAAAACATAAAGGAGTCTCCGAGTTTCCATACCTCATCCCTGTAGGCCTTTAGTTTGACATTTTTTGTTTGAAAAGTGTTGTTGACCTGCTGTATAATAAGGTCTGCATCCCCAAAAATTCTCATGCACATGATCCCTATCACCTTTGAAGCTTTAACTTCTAGTAGCAAGGCTTCATATTCTACTATATTGTTAGTTGTTTTAAAATCAAGCTTATAAGACAGATGAATATTTTCCTTGGATGGAGAGATCAATACTACACCTACACCTGCTGAGCTTTGAGTGCTAGCTCCATCAGAATACATGTTCTAGACTTCTGTGGTCACTTCTTTGGGCTGTTGACAGGTGGGCTCAATAAGCTGGACTAATGTTTGCTAAGAATCATCTATTTGTAGAATGCATGACCCAAAATCAGTGTCTACTGCATAGATGGGGCGATTCACTGAATTGCTCTCATTGCTTATGATGTAGGCAAGCTGATTCTCCATGTAAAGCCTCTCGGTCTCCCCTCCAAACAATGGGATGGCGGCATATGTAGGGTCCATCTAAAGGGTGCCACCTAGCCTTTTACTCCATGATTGAGACAGCAAGAGACCAAACTTGGGAGGGATATCAGCCACTACAATGTCCATCATGATGCTTTTTTAAGGTAGCTGAGTTAGGTTCACAACAAGGTCTTTGATGAGGCCCAAGCACTTGACCTTTTTGGAGTCAAAAAAGAATAAATCATGGTAGGTCTTGGTAATGCTGAGACCAAGCTCATCCATCACAGCCTTTGGCATTAGGTTATGGGAAGCTCTTGAATACAGCAGATAGTTATGAAGGACTTTATCATGGATATTCAAGGATATATAGAAAGGTGGGCATGAGTCCTTTAGGTATTCAATCATGGGGCCTAGGGTTACAATAGGTTTGTCATCTTGAAGATTTACGAAATCAGTATTAATATGCACCTTTGGCTAAAGAGAATTCAGAATGGAAGATTTGAATGCATCATTTTTCATTAGCTCAATTAATGGGAAAGGGATCTTTAATTTATGAATATCTAACTTAAGGTTGAAATAATAATGCAACCTATCAGGAAACCTTACCTCATGTACTGGAGCTTTGATTTGGACATGGTCAGGGATTAATGAAGGTGCTGGTTTTTGCAATGATTTGGAAATGAAAGCCACTTTATTTGGTAAAAAAGTAGCCTTTTTATCTAGTGCAGTAGGTTGTTTGACAGGTACAACATTCTTCTTAAGAGGAGCAACCAACCTGGACCTCAAATTGTACCTTCCCTAACCATCAACCTAATATAGAGCTTCTTCACTGATCTGCTCATCAATTAGGGATTCCTCATATTCTGCCTGTGTCATAAAAGAATAGTGCACCTCATCCTCCATGCAGTGGATGTTGTCTTCATCTTATCCTTCTTCTTTAATGAATTATAGCTCTTCTCCTAATACATCATTCTGAAATGGAGCTCTTATTCTCTAATCTTCCCCTTGATTCCTTTCCCTTCTGATAATATGAACTAGGGGGTTGCCTCTTCTGTAAGGGGCAAAATTAGGGTTTTGAGCAACAAAATCACTTGGTACTTTACCCCTCATAGGTATCTGTCCTTGGTCCTTCAGCTTAGACATTTCAGCCATCAGGTTATCTAACAGTTTGGTCATTTTGTCAATCTTGTTTTCTGATGAAGAAGCCCCAATAGGGTCTGCTGGCTGCTTCTTCTTGTCTATCTTTCCTTAGACCTTCTGAGATGCCACAATGTTTGATTCTACCTAGAGGGTAGCATCCTACATGAGTGATAAGGAGGCAGACCTCCTTTCTATGAGAAGCAGGAAGAAATCAGATTCAAAGCCATTTGCATAAGTTATCCTAGCTACAGTATCAGTGGACTTGATTTCAATGGGGATCTTGTTGTACATATTGTTGAACCTCTTGGTGAAGTTGGAGACAGACTCCCCATTCTCTCTTTTCAAGTTGCTGAACTCTGTGATATAATAGAGGTGGTCTCTCCTCTCTCCCCAATGTTTTAGAAATATTTCATCTAGGGATTCAATGCCTACCACTGACCCAGCAGGCAGTTCTTTGAACCATTTCCTAGCCTGACCATCTAGGCTTTGTACAAAAACCCTAGTCCACACATCTTCCTATTCTATGTTAAAGTTCTCAGCATAACTGTAAAATGCCTCTATATGTTCTTCAATTGTGAAATATCCCTCTCCTATGAACTTAGGCATGTACTTGAGGTAATCTCCATTGGGCATGGCTGAGAGATGGTTAGGAAAATTTAGGGGGGCATACCTAGCTACTAGGATCCTTTCCATTTTGGTCAATTGAGGGCCAGCCATATTGGAAATGGGTATGGAAAGGGTGGAGGAAGGTAGTACTGATGTAGCTAGTAGCTGAGAAGTGCAGTCACCAGGGATTGGATCTTCACAAGCAATAGTGCTTGAAGATGCCCAAACCCTAGAATTTTCTGATGTATTTATAAATTCCTGAGAATTAAGTGTTTCAACAGAAGAAATAATAGCATAAATATTTCTTGAAATACTTGATGTAGCTTCCTTTACGGCACTACTGGTATGCCTTAGTGAATCCCTAGCTCTTCTCAGAATCTCTTTTGGATCAGAAACCGGTGTTGTTGGTGGCCCCTGAGGGTTTGCTCTAGTACTTGGTCTTCTTGAAGCCACCTTATTTCAATGGAGTCTCCAGATAGATGATTACAACCATAATAATGTCCAAGATTTGTCTATCATCAAAGCAAGGATCTATGTCATCTCCTAGGGAAGCTGAGCTTCAGTCTTCTCTCCCCGACAGCGATGCCAATTTGTTATCACTCCAGGAAACTCCTCTAGGTTGCAGCTCAAGGATTCCTCGTAACTTACAATTTTTTGGGGGTTTTCTATTTCTAAAATGGATCAAGTTAGGTGACCTATATGACCTTCCACTCTCAAGACATGCATGAAACTCAATCAGGTACAAGGATTTTAGTTACCAATGTTCAGAGGTTGACAATAAGGTGCAGGGATGGAGAACTCATCAGGCTGGTAGATTTACACACAAAACAGATGTATATAAATGGCTAAATCATGATAAGGATGGTACTTATAATTCAAATCACATCAACATGCCAATAGGGTGACAACTATCAGTCATTAATTAACTTGAATATAACCTGAATAACACATTCAAGCATACACACAGAAAAGACAGAAATGGAAGCTGAACAAATGATAACAAAAGAGCTTATATTAAATCATGTGCAAAATGAGAAGCTGACAATAGTATGGTCTACAAGTACCGAAGTCGAACCATTTCAGTAAAATAAGTCTTAGGATTTATAGCCTTTACAAAATACTCAGATCCTGAAAACTTGGATCTATTTTAACAAAAATAAAAATAAAAATTTGTTTTTTGCAAATTAGGTTTAAAAACCCTAATTAACTACTTATCTAACTAATTGTAGAATTAGTTCATTGTATGAACCTTCAGATAACTAAGGTTACTACTGGAAATCACTGTCACTAGCCCTTTTCTATTTAAGTCCTTATTTTCTTTTGACAGCTAGGTGTTGGTGACCTTTTCTACTATTATGTCATAGTAAAACTGAAACAAACCTTTCCTGATGCTTTCCTCTACGTCCTGCATCTTCAAACTTTGTCCCTGAGCCATTTATATTCGCAAAAAATTGGTCCTGTGTGCAAAAATTTAATTTTAAGCCTTTGTCTACTTTCGATGGTTAAGAGGCTAGACTATCGGGACCATTAGCTGTTGAAAGTGGTGCTTTCGGTGGCTAATAAACTGCCCCAATGTCAGCCTAAGCCACCGGAAGCCCTGTTTTCCAAAAATTATTAGGTTTCTTCCAAAAATGTTCTTTTAGGTATGTCTACTCAACTTTCTTCTTCAGCAAGCTCTCTTCTAGGAGAGTTAACAACATCCTGGCTTGTTTCTGGAGGATGAAGGCTAACTGCAACTTCAGCTAGGGTTTCCAACATGGGGTGGCTGCTAGGGTTTTCCTTGGCCTCCTTCAGCTGCAGTCTTTGGAGACTAATCATCCTGTACAAGCTAGTATTGTCTTTTAGGTACCTTGTATTCTGTCTTTCTAAGAAAATATATATTCCTCTCTGCTCTAGGTAAGACTTATGTAGCAGCTTGTTCCTACTGGTCAATGCAGCATTATTTTTCTTTATTTCCCTTTCCAAAATCTCCATCTCATACACTTGCCTCAACAATTGTCTTATCCTTTGAGTTTTGGGCTTGTTGGAGGAATTCTTCTCTCTTGGTTCCTCTTGCTCTTTTCGTGTAGGGGATGGTAGTTCTTCAGTCACTGCTACAATCTACAAATCTAGGTCTGCACCTTCCTCTTGCTCCTCTTCAAAATCTAAGTAGGGAAGGTTTAAAATGTTCTCATTGTGTGCTGCAACTTCCTGGCCCTTCTCACTAAAATCCAAGTTCATTTTTACCTTCTTAGCTTCAGAAGAGGAGGGAGGTTGTTTTTCTACTGCTGGGGATATAGCCCTTCTCTTTCTTCTCCCACTCCTTGTTGTGCTGGACTTTTTGGCAGGAGACTTCCCCTTCTCTTCTAGCTGAAGGCCTATCTCAATCCATTCCAAAACAAGAAATAAGGCCATGCCATATTCCTCCTTTTCAGCAACTCTTGGATCAACAGTTGGATAAGGCCATGGTGAGACAGTCTACCAGCAATCTTGGTGGGATGAGCCTTCACCTGGTATGCCATTTTTCCCAAACTCCTAAGTAAGTAAAATGGAAAATTTAATTGGCTTTTACCTATGAAGTGGTTAATTAATTTGAAATTTTAGATCATGGCTCTGTTATATCTTCCTTCACATGTTATGTAGACCACAATGGCCTTCAACAGTTGCTGCCACCTCTCTTCTAACTAGGATGATGGCACACTCTTCTTCCACACCACCCATCTATGCTCAAGCTTTAGGTAAGACATGAACTCTACATCTTTTGGTATGGTGGTTTTGAAGCATTTTTCTTCTATGCTAGGGAGTTCAGTCACTTCCATGATTAGGGTTTCTTCTACATGGAATTCCTCTTTTCCTATGACTACCTTAGAGCCATCAAATGAGAGGGCAAATGCCTGAGCCACCTGCTGATGTGAACCTTGTATCTTCTCATAAAACCTATAGCAGCTAACATCCTGGAAAAGTTTACAGACCTCTGGATGTGCTTCCAAATAGTTGATATCTCCCAAATCCTACTTGAGAGTAGGTCCTCCCTTCTTCATATTACTCCTGGGTACCTGTAAAAATAAGTTGGAGTTCTGTATGACAGTGTGTTAGCAGGCTGCTTCTCAGAGATGGATTTTTGGTGGAGAGAAATGCTAAGATAGAAAGTGAAATGTACTGGAGTTTTGGGCACTGATTATGAGGCCTTTTGATGTCATGATGGATGATGAGGTCATAAGGTGATGGCTCCAGTTGATCTCCTCAATAACCCTTTCCCAGCAATCATACTTCAAATCAACCTGGATCCCTGGTGAGCTTTTTTGTTATTATTTTGGATAGGTGGAAGAAAAATGAAGGTTTTAGATCCTATCAGTCCTTTATCAGTTTTATAATGACTTCCTTCAATTATTTCCACATGCAGTTATATAGGCTCACGTCCTTTCAGTGGTAATTTGTCATGCCCTTCACTGATCGTTTACCTTGCTGATGGGGTTTGATTTGACCGCTTTCTAACCGTTTCCACATTTTACCTTTTTGGTGGTTAACAACCTTCGGGAGTTTTTCTGCTAACTACCAAAATGATGGATTTCGGTGGCCAATGGAATGATATCCCTTTCACCTATGCCACCGAAACCATTTTCCCAGCATCGTGATGAAACCTAACTTTCGGCAAATAGTGGCCTCGCTGAATATTTCTTTTAACCACCGAAAACCCATCCTTTCGGTGGCTAATGAAACTTTACAGCTTTCACCTAAGCCACTGAAAGCACTTTTTCCCCAACACCTTTTCACCTAATTTCGGTGGTTAAATCATGTCTTCAACTATTCGTCAAGCTACCAAAAGCATCAACTTTCAATGGCTAATGAGATGTATGAATTCTCACCTAAGCCATCGAAAGCGCCTTTACCCATGTTGCTTCCTGTCCACTTTTGGTGGTTAACACCCTCCTTGGTATTTTCCCTAAGCTACCAAAAGCAACACTTTTCGGTGGCTAATGAGTCATTTGAAGTCTCTCCTAAGCCACCGAATGTGATTTTGCATTTTACTCACTCGGGCCCGCTTTCAATGGTTTACTTTTATCCTGCATTGAATCGTTAGCTACCGAAACATAGCCTTTCGATGGCTAATGAGCTATTAAGAATCTCACCTAAGCCACCGAAAGCTATAAATTCCAAATTTTTCAACCATATCAGAAATAGAGACCTTCAATTTGTTAGTCATCCTCAGATCTTTCATTACATGAATCGAATTCTTCATACTATCAAAATAAATTTATTTTTCGATATAACACGTTGTCCGAGATGAACATCTCGATCAGTTGACAGCATAGGTGCAAGAAGCTAAAGGCCAGTGACATGACGATGAATACATCGCTACGGGAAATTCCACTAATGGTGGAGATCACACTAGGACCAAGGAATTAAAGGATCTACAACAGAGAGTTTCCCATTCCCAAGAACGCCAACAAAAGCGCCACACTCATCTAGATGATTTTCAAGAAATTCATGGACAATTAGTTGTTAAAGAAGTCACCACGCTGCAGGCGGTGCAAGAGAATTGACAGATGGTCGATTTCAATGCTAGGGAAGAGCACCCTATGCAGCAGGCTTTGAATAATTGTCAAAGTGTTGCCGAAACCATCCAGCTCTAGGTTCATGAGATTGCGTAATAGTTTGAATATTTCAAAGCGTGGATGTTGTCATATACCTTATCAACCTGATGTGGCTTGGGGATAAGCGACAAGACTGTTTTGGGGGCCTGTTGGCATGGGTTTTGGGTAAGTGAGTTTGTAGCTTCGAGGCAGCTATGCAAGCTCACACACCATCATGCAAGACCAAATCAGTGCGATGGGAGGAAAAATAACCATTTTGAATATTTAATATATTATTTGACCAAATTTTGTCGCCATAGGTCATTACCGGTTACAAGTTAGTTAGAAGTGGACCTTTAATGTAAAGGCGCAAGCCTATATATAGAACTATTTTTGCAATTGTGATAGACATCAATATTATCTTGAGCATGATTATCACTTAAGGCCTGGTGTGATCTGTTTATGGTTTTGGAGGATTTTTTGTTGTATCTACAATCTATCTAGATTCTTTTGATGTATTCAGCCTCCGGTTGTGGAGAAGAATTGTTTGTTTTGGATCCTTTGCGTAGAATTAATATGATATGATAGTTGTTGCATAAATGTTGTGTTTTGTCTTCCTATTTTCTCTAATGCGATCTCGATGAGAAGTATGTTGAATCTATCATGAATTATGATGTTGTGATCTATTCCAATTCTATCGTATTTTCATTATGATTTAATGATGTCTCTACAATCTCTTGTGATTCAGTTGCATTTCTAATAATGGATGGTTTAAGTTATTTTATACTATTGTGCCGACCTGCTGCGAAAAATGAATGATGTGATTGTTATATCTATAGCGATTAAGATAGATTATGATTACTATCTTAGTTCTGTAAACTGATGCTTATGCTACTTAAACCCCGTCAGATGCCATTTCCTCCCTTCTTACTGCCGAAACTTGGCTCCAACAGCTCTCCCTTGAACCTGTTGTGTGAGACTTCATCTACTCTATGAATGTTACTAGGTAGGGTAAAACCTTTATGGGCCAGTGTTCAGGGAGATCGCACTATTTGGGCATCAAGAGAGTGAGAACCACTATCGATGAAGCTTTGTTGCTAGGTTTTCTCCAACACCCTCCAGCATTGGCTTATTGACCAAGTATTTTAGTGCAGAATGGTCAATGTACATGTTAAAATTTCCACCCAGTAAATAATTCCTGAATTTATGTAGCGCATATACCATCGCTAACCCTTCTCTTTTCATCGTTGTATAATTTTTTTATGCATTTGATAACTTCCTACTAATGAAGGCAATAGGGTGATAAATCGATCCTTCACTAGGTTGCGTTAGTACTACACCAAGTGAAACAAACGATGTGTCGACATGAAAATGGAACTCTTTTTCCCAGTCTAGAAACACAAGTATTGGCATAGTATCCATTTTATTCTTCATCTTGTCCAAACTTTCTTCACAATATGCTATCCATTGAAACTTAGTATAGGTTTTCAATAGTTTTTCCATCAGATCAATCACCTCCACATGTCCTTTGATACACTTCCTATAGTGTCCAATGTGTCCCAGTGTCACCCTTAACTGTTTAACTGTAGTAGGTGGTGGTAAATCAAGGATGATCACAATTTTGGATGGATCAATTGAAATTTATTCGTAGCATACCACATGTCCCAACATAGCTCTAAAAGGTGCGCAAAAGATACATTTCTTCAAATTTAGGGAAATTTGACACTAGCAGAAGCGTTCCAGCATCATTCTCAGGATCTCTATATGGTATTTTACAAGGAAAAATACTAACGAATCATCAAATTATACTTCAATAAATTTGTTTATAAAGTATTTAAAAGTAGTGACTACGATTCTGGAAAAAATTGCATGACCATTCTTAAGTCCAAGAGGAATTACCATATACTGGAAACATCCCCACTCAGTCGCAAAGGTAGTCTTGTGTCGATACTCCTTTCCAATTCTGATATGATGGTAACCATAAAATCCATAAGTGGAAAAGTACATCTCTCTACCTCTGACATTATCTAGTACCTCATATGTAAATGGAGTCAAAAACAGATCATGCAAACAAGCATCATTTAGGTTTCTTAGGTCGACACAAATTCTTACTTCACCTGATGTCTTCTTTTCCTGTACTACAATTGAGATAATCCATTATTATTCTTTGATCGTTTATATAACACCTGCCTCTAACATTCGATCCAATTCATCCTTAACCTTTTCTTTGTACCATGGATTTAATCTGCATGGTCATTGTTGGACCTGTTTTGTGTCAGGCCTCAAAGGTATCTTCATTTCGCTGAGTTCGTAAAATATTCCTTTCATTTCTAAAAAATTAGTAGGGAAGAGATCTTGGAATTCATGCAACAAGTCACTGAGCTACCCCATAGTCTCATCATCCAAATAACCTCCAATATTGGTGAACTTTGGATTTCCAGGTGAGCCAATATTTACTTTCTTAATTTTAAGTGGAATTAGGAATTAGTCAGTAGAAATTCCAAATCCTTCCACTGCGCACATACCTTTTAAATCATCTATGTTTATATTGAGCAGATCATCATCATCTGGTTATCAAGTGACATTGTAACATTCCATCCAATGGTGTATTGTTGTGCTACATTTATGGAAATTTGTGGTTGCGACAGGGATTTCTTCAAATATCTTCTCCTTCATTATGTGTAGTCTAGCTTCAATCAATGGGAGATCACTTGCAAAATCAAATGTATGTTTGAATCTTGTAGCTAAATCCTCCCACTCAATATTTCCTCATCACAACTCCACTGATGTGTACCAATTCCTTGGTATCATATCCAATGTATGCATGGATCGATGAACCCATTCTTGTCGCGGATACTCTTTCCATGTCGTGTGAAAATTCTCAATATGTTAAACGGGATTTTCCAATCCTATATACTTGCAACCAATATAACTGATCTCTTCTCCAAATATAATATCTATAAATCTTCTACACTGTTTCCATTCGGAGATAGATTGTTTATGTGTACCCCACCATCTCGCAAGAATATATTTTAGCACAAATTCCAAGGTAGACAATCATTGTGATTCTGTAATTTTTGCTTCAAATTCCACTAAAAAATACACAAGGTTAGATAAACCTTTGTATGTAGGTATATCTTTTGCCTCGGCTCCTACCCGTCGCATAGATATTTGGTAATTCTTGCGCATATTCACATGGAAACTTCATGCAGTCGGTTCTTCCAATTTTCTAATGCGTCGCCTGAATAGGATGTGCAAGAGATAAAACTCTACCAACTCATCTTTCCATCAGTTATTGGGTTTATATAATTGTTTATTGAAGACATAACATTATATAGCTAATCCAGGTAATTATCTTGATCTTCATTATTCACTAGCTCAACATGTCTCTTCTCTTTAAGCAAATCGATTGGCACAACCAACCTTATCTCATAATGTTTAGATGACAAGATTATTTTCTGAAAAATTAATTATGGTATGATTATCTATCACCCAATCAATCCCCAAAAGTGTCAGATAAGGGTTTGTATCGTCGATAATTTCTATCACTTCAAATTATGCATATGTATCATTGATAATTTCTATCATTTCAAAGTCTGTATATGTCCTTGGGCCTTCTACTTCAACAAATACTTGATTCAGTCGACCAATGGGTAGAACCATTGACAGATTCGTTATCCTTAGATGAATGGGAGACCAATCCAATAGTGGTTTATTCATGCTTTCCAATGTATTTCTTGTCAATATATTGACATCAGAGCCCATATCCAAAATTATATATTAGTCCATATCATAATCTTATCGATGCAGTCATTCACAGTTCATGACCAGCTTTTAATGTTTTCTCGACATGGTTAACTCTCTTTTCAAGTCACGGGTCTTCTAGAGTTTCTTCTATGAGTGTTTTCAACTCTGCTACAACATCTCTATCCTAGATTGGTGTTAAACAAATTTTGAAAAATTATTTAGTTGCTTCCTAAGTAATTGTTCAAATATTTCAAGCATTGCCTTTACTTGTCCATATGTTAACATTTGACTAGTATCGACAAATCCTGGTCGCACATCCAAGAATACTTCCTTCTCCTTCTGGGCATCTAATGGGACATTGTTGGGTGTTTTCTACAATCTTAAATACACCTAATATTTAATTATCAACCAGGGTTGGTAAGATTAGAGTTAATACAAAATATATGCAAAGGTTAAAAGGCTCTTAAGGTATCGTGGAGATATCTTAATAAACAAAAGATCGAAATATCTTTCAAAATGAAAAATCGAGTCAAACTCCTAAGAATTAACTATTAAAGTAATTGGATTAAATTAGAAAACAATATGAGCTACTCTATTGTATTTGAAAAAACAACTGAATTAAAGGATAATTAACCTTGGATAAAGATACTATTAACAACTATCTATTCAAATGCAAGGTTAGGGTATAAGGAGAAAAACTTATAAGCAAAAACATAAAACTTAAGGAAAAGAAGCAAATAGAAAACTTAATAAAGATGATAAACAGAAGCAAGTAAAAAAACTTAATAAAGATATTAAAACTCTATTATTCAATAAACACATACCAAAAACAAGAATGATTCCTATGATTACAAATAATCTAATTTCCTCTTAAAAATAATACACCTAACTCTAAAATCTATATGCAAACAAAGATAATCACAATATAAAACAGTAATAAAATGAATTCAATGTTTAATATTCAAGAAATAAGAACAACTTAATCCATATTTAATTTAAGGTGAAAATAAAATAAAAGAAGAATAATAAAACCTTAATCAATAACCTAAAACAATCAAACTTTAATTGTAATGCTTAAATAAAATGATCAACTACACACATAATCCAAATATTGACAAAACAAAACTAGAAACAATCTTAAAATACATAAAAACCATTAAAAACAAAACTGAGGGTTAAATGACAGACTGAACAGTAAGTCTGTAAAGGGTGGCTGAATGGCAGACCGGACAGACAGTTTGAATGGTAGTCTCTATAGTTTAAGATGATAAAAACTAACCTAAATGAACTAATTCTTCAGTTGAATATATGAAAATCTAAACCTAATGCATGGAATCAATAAACAAACCTATTTAATCAACACATTAACTTCAAATTAACTCTCAAACAAAAAAGAAAGCATTGCATATTAAACTAATTAGTAAGCTAGAAATTAATTTAAACAAACTAGAAATTAACTTAAGCAAGTTCGTGGAAGGAAATAAATAAACAAAACTAAATCTAATTGAAAACAAACTATTTTATATAAGCAAATTCATAACAGGAAATAAATAAACAAGACAAGACTAAATGAAAGAAAACTATTTTATATGTTTAGAAACAAAGACTGGAAGCAATACTGGAATGAAATGACTGTAAATAAAATAACTGAAAACAAATGACTGAAAACAAATGACTGAAAGCAAAGCTATGCACGCATCTACTTATTTAACTGCTGAAATAAAACTAATCTAATGCGATACAGGAAATAAAATAGCATTTACTATTATCTAATGAAAACAAACTGGAATTTAAACTAAACTAGCTAAAACAAAAAAGAAAGAACTGAATTAAACAAAGAAATGAACCTCTAGTTGATGAGGGGCCTTCTCAACAATCAGGGGTGATGTCTGCTAACTCATACTCAAACGCAACCTTCAACGGTAATGCATATAGCTCTTTATTCAAATTCATAAACAAAATTACAGTGTTTAACAAAATACTTCTCTAACTCTTCTTCTGACTAACTAACTAACTTTGCTCTTTATGCAGAGACTAATATATATAGTTTACATGGGAGATGAGAAAGTTGACCCTCAAAGGTCGACTGCTCTCTAATTTTAGTCAATTTTTAAAGGCACATTATTGATTTCAGCAACCAATGCATGGACGTCTTCCTTCTTCAGTGCAAGCGTGACCTCTATAGTGTGAATGTGGCATGGTATTCCTCCTTTCACATGGGAAGATCCTCTTTAGCATGGCGTCCATCCCTTCCTTAGCATGGTTGATGGGATGGTGTTGAATGCAGGCTTGTACACAGCAGTAGGTTGTTAAAACGTAGGTCCTTTATCAGCGCGAGCGTGTGGACTGGTGGTGTTGTGGAGAGCCATGGTGGTGACACAGTCAGTGTTCTAGAACACAGCCTATTCTATCCCTTTGAATCGCATGAATAGTGAGCAGCTAGGTGGCGATCCTTTTAAAGAATGAGTTAAATGCATCGGTCCAGTACATAGATGGTTTATGTGGTGGCGAGCGAAGGATATTGTAGGCAGATGTGCGATCCAGAAACTTGGTTGATCAATTTGTTGCAGGCTATTTCATATTTAAATGCCCAAAACTGGTTATGGACAACGCGCAAGTTGATGAGCAAGCTGAACGGTGAGCTAAACGGAACACTGAACCGTGAGTTGGATATATTGTGCATCAATTTAGGGAAAACATGGCAAACCACTAGTGACTTTCACACAACAGCTAGATGACGAGCTGAACGCCAAGCTGGATCGTGGGTTGGACATGTTAGGCGAAAGGCAAACTGAATGCGTTTTAGTGTTAATTTTCCCAAACAAACTATAAAATCTGCAAATGAATATACATATCAGACAATACATTAAATATGCTTTAAATAATATAATTTAGATTTATTAAAATATTTAAAGTGATATTAATAACCAAAGTTGTAATAACATCAAATTTGTTCTTACCTTATGCTAAAATAACGATCTGCATGACATAAAATATACTAAAGATGATAAAATATGTGTTAAAATGTGTTATTTAATTGCCAAAAATGATAATAAAATGAGGATCAACTTTCCCCCAAACCAGAGAAATGCCAGGTCCCACTGAGCAAAAAGAAAATGATTAAGGAAGAAGGCAAAGTTGCACTAGTAACTACCTTCTACTTGGAAAATCAAGGAAATAATCTAAACTTTAATATTATAAAAGAATATTAAAATAGAAAAGATTTTACCACTCTTATTTTAATAACTTGTCAAGTTCAAAAATAATTCAGCATTTGTTCAATGGTTATGATATAAGATTTATAATATATGAAGGTGTAAAAAAATGATGGAATGGTAAAAGGTTTGGATTTCTTAGGAGACCATGCTATTATAGCAAAATGAAAGATTTGTGTCATTTAACAAGCATATGTGTTGGATAAATAAATTTTATAAATTTATAATTAGTTCAATCATGTCCAAAGTAAAACTTTGGATAGCTTGAACATATATCACAAATGCATAAATAACATTCTTAGTTAACAAGAAAAATATTTTTCATGTGTATTTAAATAAAATGATGCTCACAGTAAAATGGTAACAAAAGAAATTTTAAGGTCAATGTGGAAATTGAACCAGGTGATAGATTAATTTTACTCACAACAATTAACAATTGATCATGCAAAATCACTCACAAAGAGACTGAAAATTGGAGCTGAAAACTAAACTGTATTAAATCAGTGTACAATAGACAACCCTGTAAAATAATAGGTTACTGAATAAATAACATACATCAGGGATTCGAATGCATGAGGAGCAATTCGAATCTAGCATAAAGCAGGATTACCAAAAATAATCAAATCTTCCATAGGTGTAAAAAGCCGATCCCAAATCTGTCATGGAGCTCACGAATTGGAAAAATGGCTTAGGCAAGCTAAAGAGTGGTGGAATGGCAGCTCATACATGCTTTTGCATGGAGAAAAGAGAGGAGGATGTGTAGGACAAAAAACTAGTCAACCTCACCTAGTCTAGCTTTTCCTTTTGCCTTAAAACACTGAAAAAGCAGGCAATAAAGCAGAAAAAGCAGAAGGGTGCCTAGGAGGCCAGGAATAAAGCAGAATTGATTCCTTTAGCTCTCCCATGCACTACATGAGTCAAATAAGGCAATTTTGACCATTATAGATAGGAAAATGACAACTTGCACTGTAGAAATTTAGGCCTGCAGTAGATTAATTTCACCCACAACAATTAACAATTGATCATGCAAAATTATCAACAATGGAGACTGAATATGGAGCCGTAACACAAAATTATATTAACTGAGTGTACAATAGCCAACCCTGTAATAACATAGGCTGCTGAATATATAGAATACATGAGCAAATCAAATGCATAAGGAAGCATCCAAATCTAGCATAAAGCACGCTTACCCAAAATAGGCAAATCCCCTATAGGTGTAAAAAGATGATCCCAAATCTATCAAGGACCCCAGGAATTAGCAAGGGCACATGGGCAAGCTAAAGAGTGGTCAAATGGCAGCTCATACATGCTTTTTCATGGAGGAAAGAGTGGAGGAGGAAGAGGCAACAAAGCTGATTCACCTCACCTAGTCTTGCTTTCCTATGTGCCTTAAAACACTGAAAAAGCAGGCAATAAAGCAGAAAAAGCAGAAGGGTGTCTAGGAGGCTAGGAATAAAGCAGATTTGATTCCCAAGGCTTTCCCAAGCACTCCATGAGTCAATAATGGAAATTTTGACCTCTATGGATAGGCAATTATCAACTTGCACATGGTGGGACTCATGGACTAGGCAAATAAGACAAAATAAATGA
>LPNX010932413.1:570594-743169 GCA_001517045.1 Pseudotsuga menziesii
GGCAATTTTTTGGCCTCCATCATGCATGTTGCCATCTCCTTCAGTGATCTGTTCTTCCTCTCTGCAACACCATTTTGCTGTGGTGTGTAGGGGATAGAATGCTACATCTAAATACTTGCATCTTCACAATAGTTAATAAACTCATTCTTGACATACTCACCACCGTTGTCAGATCTGAGTGCTTTGAGTTTTCTTCCACACTGGTTTTCAACCAAATCCTTGAAGACTTTGAATAGGCCAAAAACTTCTGACTTGTGCTTCATGAAGTGAACCCAACAATCCCTGGAGAAATCATCAATAAAGGTCAATGCATATTTGGCTTGACTCATGGACATATGAGGGAATGGGCCAGCAACATCACTGTGAATCAGTTCGAGGGGTGCAGAGGTTCTCTCATGGCTGGCTTTCTCAAATTTGTGCTCTGGGTGTTTTCCTAGGATACAGCCTTGGCATACACCTTTGGAAAATTTTATCTTGGGCAACCCTATGACCATATCTTTCTCACTAAGATCAGATAAATATTTGTAATTTAAATGGCCAAATCTTTCATTCCACAGCTTGCTAGCTTCATTAGCATGGATAAGAAGAGCAGAGGGGTTTGAGTAAGGCAGGAAGTGTGAAAACATGTATACCTTGTGAGCATGATTCGCTACTCCTTTTCCAATAATTCTTCCACTTGAGATTTCTGTGATCTCAACTTCAACTGGTGAGAATATGACTTTCTTAGGAGACCCAGTGTGGGTCATCTGGTACACTGACAGAAGGTTGGAGGCGAGACCAGGGACATACAGCACATTGTTGAAGTTACCATGATCAAGTTCTATCCTTCCTTTTCCTTTGCTTTCAGTGAGAGAGTCATCTCCTAGTACAATAGATGGTCCTTTCAACTTGTCCAATGAGGAGAAGGCCTCCTTAGTCGAAACCATGTGTCTTGAAGCTCCAGAATCTATGATAAAACTGGGTGAGCTTGATGTGCCAGCAACTAGAGCATGAACTCTCTCTCTGTCATCAGAACTTGATCCTCCTTCTCTCTTCTTTGAGCCTTCTGGAAGGGAGATGCCATTTTTCTCCAACAGTTGAGTTAACATATCTATCTGCTTTTTCATACAAGAGCTTTCAATATCATTGCCCTTATTGCAGTATGAGCACTTCTTCATATCACCTTTGTTTTTCTTCTTCTGGGTATTTTTCTTGGGACCTTGTTGATCCTCTGGAGACTGCTTCTTGTCTCTTCCTTTCTTAGGTGGCTTTTTAGCTTTCTTCTTGCTTTTTGAATCCACCTTCAAATCTCCAGCAACCAGAGCTTGGTCTTTGGAAGGTTTGATGGTGCCCATCATCACCAGCTTGTCTTGTTCCTATGTGAGAGATTCCATGAAATCTGTAAGGCTAGGCATCTTCCAGGTTCAAGCTGTGAGTTTTGTGGCATAGAAGGTCGAAACAAAGACTGAATAGTCAGGCCCTAGCTTCGAGAGGATGGACAATATGAGCTGCTCATCTTTCTTTTCAATACCACACTGTTTCAGCTGCAAAACTAGTGCTTTGAACTTGGAGAAATATAGCTGCAGGGATTCAAAGTTACTGGGACTCAGGGAGATCAGCTCATTTTCGATCTGGTGTCCCCTCATCTCATCTGTCTTTCCAAAGAGTTCAGAAATTTTCTCCCATACTTGATCCAGTGAAGTCAATCCATCGAGGTGGAAAAGGAGGTCTCGGGAAATACTAAGACATAGGAGGCCATAGGCCTCATCTCTCCGATTGTGCCATTTGATCTTCTCTGCAACAGCATTGGGCTCTGCTTCTGTAGCCATAGTCACCCTGTAGAGGCCTTTCGCTCTCAACAAGATCTCCATCTCTGCTTTCCATTAAAAAAAGTTGAAGGGAGTGAGCATAGTTTTCTGTGAATCCATAGCTTTAGAAAATCTGTCCCGGCTGTCAGTAGAAGGCTCCCAGTCTTGATGTCGAACCTGCAAAACAATTTTTGGAGAAGAGTAACAACCTACAATGGCTCTGATACCATGTAGAAATTCAGTCCTGCAGTAGATTAATTTCACCCACAACAATTAACAATTGATCATGCAAAATTATCAACAATGGAGACTGAATATGGAGCTGTAACACAAAATTATATTAATTGAGTGTACAATAGCCAACCCTGTAATAACATAGGCTGTTGAATATATAGAATACATGAGAAAATATAATGCATAAGGAAGCATCCAAATCTAGCATAAAGCAGGCTTACCCAAAATAGGCAAATCCCCCATAGGTGTAAAAAGCTGATCCCAAATCTATCAAGGACCCCACGAATTAGCAAGGGTGCATGGGAAAGATAAAGAGTGTTCAAATGGCAGCTCATACATGCTTTTTCATGGAGGAAAGAGTGGAGGAGGAAGAGGCAACAAAGCTGATTCACCTCACCTAGTCTTGCTTTCCTATGTGCCTTAAAACACTGAAAAAGCAGGCAATAAAGCAGAAAAAGCAGAAGGGTGCCTAGGAGGCCAGGAATAAAGCAGATTTGATTCCCAAGGCTTTCCCAAGCGCTCCATGAGTCAATAATGGCAAGTTTGACCTCTATGGATAGGCAATTATGAACTTTCACATGGTGGGACTCATGGACTAGGAAAATAAGACAAAATAAATGAAATAATGTCTAAGTGGGTAAATACTATGGGTTGATTATTCTAACATGCACAAGGTGGGACACATGAACTAGGCAAATAAGACAAAAATAATGAAATTAATGTCTAGGTGGGTAAACTATGGGTTGATTATTCTAACACCCCCCCTTAAGCCTGAATTATGAGTAATATATCAAAAAATTATAGGGCCTAGCAACAAGGCTTAGTCACCCTTTACATACTCCATGTCCATTTAAACAAGGAAAGAGGCAAAACCAACTTGGGAAAATCCTCCCTTAAACATGGACTGTAAAACAAAATTGTAGAATCTTGTCTCCACTCATGCCTTTACAACATGATCAGCAATCCCCAGTAGTGATTTGAGATTGCTGAAGGTCTTCTCACAAAATTCTTTGGTGAATATATCAGCTACTTGTTCTGAAGATGAGCAGAAGAGTAGGTGAATGGTGCCATCGTGCACAAGTTCTCTGATGTAGTGCATATGGATCTCAATGTGTCTGGTTCTCTGCTTCTGAATTGGATCCTTGCCAATTCGAATGGTACTCTAGTTATCATAGTATATGGTAGTTGAGTACTCTAGTTCGAAGCCACACTCTCCAAGTAAACCCTGCAACCATAAACATTGAGTTGCTGCATTAACAACTCCTCTGTACTCTGCTTCTATAGATGAGAGTGCAATGGCACTCTGTTTCTTGCTTGACTAGCTGATTGGACCTTCTGCAAGCATGAACACATATCTTGAAGTGGACTTTCTATCTATGCTATCACCTGCCCAATCACTGTCAGTAAATCTAATCAAATCAAGATCAGATTTTGCTTTATAGAAGATCAGATTTTTGCTTTATAGAGGATCCTTTTGGCTGCTTTCCAATGGATCTCATGAGGCTGATCCATGTATCTAGAAGCCACACTTACTGTATAAAAAATATCAGGTCTATTATGTGTCAGATATAATAAACATCTAATAAATTTCCCATACAGTGTATTGTTTACCATCGTTGAAGAATCAACTTCTTCCAGCCTCACTTCTGAAAGGAAAGGAGTTTTGCTTGCTTTGCAATCCTTCATTTTGAATTTGTTCAGCAAGTCCAAGGCATATTTGGACTGGTGTGCCTTGATTCCATCTTTGGTTTGAGCAATCTCAAGCACCAAAAATTGACTTAAGAGCCCTAAATCTGTCATGGAGAAGGCTTGGTTCATAGCTCCTTTTAAGGAAGCAATCTCAGCTTGTGAGCTTTCTGTAATGAGGAGGTCATCAAAATATAACACAATGATCATTAATGAACTATTAAATAACTTCAAATAGACATTTGGATCTGATTTGCACTGAAAAAAATTCAGTGATAGCAAGAATCTATCAATCTTGGCATACCAAGCCCTGGGGGCTTGCTTTAGCCCATACAATGACTTTCTCAACCTGCACACAAGAGAAGGGTTAGTAGAAAAACCTTGAGGCTGCTGCATATATATCTCTTCAGTGAGATCTCCATTCAGGAAGGCACATTTTACATCCATGTGATGTACCTCCCATTGCCTTGAGGCTGCAATAGCTAGAGCTAGCCTGATGGAATCCATCTTTGCCACTGGGGCAAAGGTCTCATTGTAATCTATGCCATGAACCTGTGAGTAGCCATTGGATACCAATATAGCCTTGTACTTCAATGGTGAACCATCAGCAGCAAATTTGGTCTTATAGACCCACTTACACTGGACTAACTTTCTTCCTGGAGGAAGATCCACTAGCTCCCATGTGTTGCTCTTCTGTAGTGAGCTGAACTCCTCCTTCATGGCTGTTTGCAATCTTGGATATCCTGCTGCTTCTTCATATGTTTGAGGATTAGACTCCACCATCAAATAGCAGTTTTCAAAAAACATAGGATCCTTCATGCACAGACCACTCTCAAACTGAGATCTAGTCCTCCTTGGGTCATTGGGATTCCCAGCTAGCTCTCTTGCTGCACGTAGTGTCTTGGATGCCAATTTTGGCCTTGTAGGGATGTTAGGGTCTGAAATAAACTCATATCCATTAGAAAAATCAGAATCAGCATGTTCAACAAACTCTTTACTTACTTCTTGAGGTTCAGGTGGTGAAGAGGCTTCACCAACTTCCACTACTACAAGGGGTTCTTCTTCAAACTGAACACACCTTTCAATGAAGGATTTGTTTGTGATCAAATTTATCAACTTGTACCCTTTTGAATATTCATATTATCCAACAAAAATACACTCTTGGCTTTGGGGCTGCAAATCCTTCCTCTTCTCTGTTGGAATTCTAGCCCAAGCCTTTGACCCAAAAATCCTAAAATGGGTCACATCTGGCTTGTGCCCACTCCATGCTTCGAAGGGAGTCATGCCATCAAGCTGTTTGTGAGGCACCCTATTCTGAATATAGGTTGCACAGTTGATAGCTTCGGCCCAGTACTTTGGTGGCAAATTTTTGGCCTCCATCATGCATGTTGCCATCTCCTTCAGTGATCTGTTCTTCCTCTCAGCAACACCATTTTGTTGTGGTGTGTAAGGGATAGAATGCTGCATCTAAATACCTACATCTACACAATAATTAATAAACTCAGACTTGACATACTCACCACCATTTTCAGATCTGAGTGCCTTGAGTTTCCTTCCAGACTGGTTTTCAACCAAAGCCTTAAAGACTTTGAATAGGCCAAAAACTTCAGACTTGTGTTTCAGGAAGTGAACCCAGCAATACCTGGAAAAGTCATCAATGAAAGTCAATGCATATTTGGCCTGACTCATGGACATATGAGGGAATGGGCCAGCAACATCACTGTGGATCAGCTTGAGGGGTGCAGAGGTTCTCTCATGACTAGCTCTCTCAAATTTGTGCTCTGGGTGTTTTCCTAGGATACAACCTTGGCAGACTCCTTTGGAAAATTTTATCTTGGGCAACCCTGTGACCATCTCTTTTTCACTAAGATCAGAAAGATACTTGTAATTTAGGTGGCCAAATATTTCATGCCATAGCTTGCTGGCTTCATTAGCATGAATGAGAAGAGAAGAGGGGTTTGAGTAAGGTAGGAAGTGTGAGAACATGTATACCTTTTGAGCATGATTCGCAACTCCTTTTGCAATGACTCTACCAGTTGAGATCTCTGTGATCTCAACTTCATCGGGGGAGAATATGACCTTCTTCAGAGACCCAGTGTGGGTCATCTGGTACACTGATAGGAGGTTGGAGGCGAGACCAAGCACATATAGCACATTGCTGAACTGACCATGATCAAGATCTATCCTTCCTTTGCCTTTACTTTCAGTGAGAGAGTCATCTCCCAGTACAATAGATGGTCCTTTTAACATGTCCAGTGAGGAGAAGGCCTCCTTAGTCGAAACCAATTGTCTTGAAGCTCCAGAATCAATGGTAAAACTGGGTGAGCTTGATGTGCCAGCAACTAGAGCATGAACTCTCTCTGTCATTTGAACTTGATCCTCCTTCTCTCTTCTTTGAGCTTTCTGGAAGGGAGATGCCATTCTTCTCTAGGAGTTGGGTCAGCATGTCTATCTGCTTTTTCATACAAGAGCTTTCAGAGTGATTGACCTTATTGCAGTATGCGTACTTGTTCATTTCACCTTTTTTCTTCCTCTTCTGGTAATTCTTCTTGGGACCTTGTGGATCCTCCGGAGACTGTTTCTTGTCTCTATTTTGCTCAGGTGGATTTTTAGCTTTCTTTTTGCCTTTTGAATCCACCTTCAAATCTCCAGCAATCAAAGCTTGATCTTTGGATGGTATGATGGTGCCCATCATCACCAGCTTATCCTGTTCTTGTGTGAGAGATTCCATGAAATCTGCAAGGCTAGGCATCTTCCAGGTTCGAGCTGTCAGTTTTGTGGCATAGAAGGTCAAAACAAACACTGAATATTCAGGGCCTAGCTTCTAGAGGATGGCTAGTACTAGCTGATCATCTTTCTTTTTGATACCACACTGTTTCAGCTGCAAAACTAGTGCTTTGAACTTGGAGAAATATAGCTGCAGGGATTCAAATCTATTTGGACTCAGAGAAATCAGCTCATTTTTTATTTGATGTCCCCTCATCTCATCTATCTTTCCAAAAATATCAGCAAGCTTCTCCCATACTTCATTCGGTGATGTCAATCCATTAAGATGGAAAAGGAGGTCTCTGGAAATACTCAGACATAGGAGGCCACAAGCCTCATCCCTCCTGTTGTGCCATTTTATCTTCTCTGCAGCTACATTGGGCTCTGCTTCTGTTGCCATAGTCACCCTGTAGAGGCCTTTTTCTCTCAACAGTATCTCCATCTCTGCTTTCCATTCAAATAAATTGAAGGGAGTCAAGATAGTTTTCTGTGATTGATCCATAACTTAGAAAATCTATCCCGGCTGTCAGTAGAAGGCTCCCAGTCACTGATGTCGAACCTGCAAAACATTTTTTGAAGAAGAGAAACAACCTACAATGGCTCTAATACCATGTGGAAATTGAACCAGGTGATAGATTAATTTCACTCACAACAATTAACAATTGATCATGCAAAATCACTCACAAAGAGACTGAAAATTGGAGCTGAACACTAAACTGTATTAAATCAGTGTACAATATCCAACCCTATAAAATAATAGGTTACTGAATAAATAACATACATCAGGGGTTTGAATGCATGAGGAGCAATTCAAATCTAGCATAAATCAGGCTTACCAAAAATAAGCAAATCCCCCATAGGTGTAAAAAGTTGATCCCAAATCTGTCATGGAGCTCATGAATTGGAAAAATGGATTAGGCAAGCTAAATAGTGGTGGAATGGCAGCTCATACATGCTTTTTCATGGAGAAAAGAGAGGAGGATGTATAGGACAAAAAAAATAGTCAACCTCACCTAGTCTAGCTTTTCCTTTTGCCTTAGAACACTGAAAAAGCAGGCAATAAAGTAGAAAAAGAAGAAGGGCGCCTAGGAGGCCAGGAATAAAGCAGAATTGATTCCTTTGGCTCTCCCATGTGCTACATGAGTCAAATAAGGCAAGTTTGACCATTATAAATAGGCAAATGACAACTTGCACAAGCTGGGACACATGAACTAGGAAAATAAGACAAAAATAATGAAATTAATGTCTAAGTGGGTAAACTATGGGTTGATTATTCTAACAGTCAAAGAATCCATACAAAAATAAAACTATGTTCAAAAAAAAAATTTAGTTGACAAATTTTAATCATTCATGCAATAATACCACAATATCTCATTTAGACCATCATCTGAACCATTATTCAGATCCTTCGTAAAGTCTATCAAAACCTTCATATTGATCGATTGATTTTCTTTTTAAGAACATGCTTCATGCTATAACCTGAAAACACTTTAACATTTTTCAGAGATAAGCAATTTTATCATAATAATAAAAGATAAAAGCAAAAAAATATTTTGTTCCGAATCTTCCAAATCCTCCCTCAAACCAAAGATATGGCATGTCCTCATACAAAGGAGAAGAATAGTTTATTTTAGATAATAAAAAGTGCGAGTATGTTGTTATTGTTTCATAAAGAAAACAAAATTTGACTAGTAAAGGAATGTGATTCAGATATGTATATTTATGAAAAATAACAATGCTTAGAAAGACCATATAAAGAGACAATAATATAAACGAAATAATGCCATAGGAAAAGCTAGACATATATGCCTCATTGTAAATATATCTTGTCATCATAAAATACTTTAAGTTTACCCCGGAGTGTGTGAGATATGTAACTATGGGTCCCATTTCTAGGATAATAACATTCTAGGTATTGATTGAATTAGATGGCCAGGTCCAAGCCCAACTTATAGTGATTCTCAAATGACAGTAAAGATAATGGAAATTAACATTTTATTTAAAAAAATTCAAAACTTTCTTGTATATGATCATTATTTTACGAATCATGTGCATAGTAGTGCATTAACAAAACCTATTTACCCGATATTGCCTCGCTTCCAGCAGGCCTGTTCAGTACACCGACAGGTTTATCTTGGCACCATGCAAGTATAGTCCCGCTGCCAGTGAGCCTGTTTAGTACCCCGACGACTTTACTTGCATTTATCGAGCTTCCTAGTTTTAAGTTGTTATGCAGCATTGACCCGCTTCCAGCAGGCCTGTTCAGTACCTCAGTGGGTTTTCCTTGTATAATGATATTAAATATATGGAAGTTGATCGGTACTAGAGCATGCTAAGCCCTACTAAAACACATAATTCAATTTTACAGAATAAACTTACAAATACTTTTCATACTGGCCTTAATCATAAATCGTGTCAAAAGAGAATAACTTAAAGTTGTTCTTTGACCTTAGAATCCATCTTTTTTAGAAGATATAAGTCATGTTCACCACAGGTAAAAATTCCACCTACTCTCGAGTTATCATGAAGAGATATTTGAGAGACAAGTTTTGATAACAAGAATAGGATGAACTAGTAATCCATAGGCACAAGATGAATGATAATGAAAATATATCTTATGAAGCACTATTTAAAATAACAAATCAGAAATATACATGTCTTAATCAAAATATCAGAAACTAGCTAAATCATAAAAGGAGCGGTTAAGAATGATATGCAATGAGTTATCCTTAATTGTCACTACAAACTGCAAATTAAGAAAATTTAAGATACCTTACGAGTGTAATTACCTTTTCTAGATAATACTTCATGAGCTACTAATAGAGATAAAGTATCCGTGATCAAACTGCAAAACCACTTGTTAGATGATTCAATTTATTCATAAAAACATAGAAAGCAAAAGAGTCACATGTAATTTTTTTTATCAAAAGTGACTCTTATTTATTCATAGAAGAAAAAACATATCTACATATATACAATTGATGATAACCCAAAATGATTTCACTAATCAGGAGGAGGAGGAATAAATTCCTCTTCAATCAATTCCATTTCTCTGTGCTATAAAACATTTTGTACGAAATCCTGTCTAGATGTTGGTTGATGGTAAATCCTAAGTCTATGTCCATTCACTATAAAGGAAACTTTTGAACCTTCAATTATTTTAATTTTTACTGATCCATTGTCAAAAGTTGTAACTACTTCATAAGGGCCAGACCAACAGGTAGTTAATTTTCCTTTAAAGTTTCTAAATAGTGAACCAAATAGTAATGCCCAATCTCCAGCATTAAATTGCTTTTTCTTGATAAATTTATCATGCCATTGCTTCCATTGATTATGTATTAGAACGGTTCTTTGGAGCACATCCTGTCTAATTTCATCTAATTCATTAATGTGTAGGATTTGTTGTTTTTGTGCTTCATCCAAATCCATACCTAACTGATCTTCCATACGAAAGGTTTTAACTTGAAATTCAATAGGTAAAAGGACTTGTTTTCCATATACTAACTCATAGGGGGTATGTCCGGTAGTATTTCTCCATGTTATCCTATAGGCCCGTAAAGCCTTGAGAAGTCTATCTGCCTAATCCTTATGATGTAAGTGAAGGGTATTGCTTAAAATAGATTCTAATACTTTATTGGTTGATTATACCTGGTCATTACCCTGAGGATGGTAAGGTGAATACTTGCAATGTCAGATACCATACTTCGTAGTGAGATCTTGCATTAATTTGGAAGTGAATTGAGTACCTTAGTCTGTGATAATTTCTCTAGGTACACCAAATCGGGTAAATATTTCTTCATATATGAATTCTACTACAGATTTCTCTATATCCCTAAACAAATATTTATCTTCTACCCATTTGGTAACATATTTTGTGCAAACCAATATATATTTCTTTTTACAAGACATGGGAGATATTGGTCCTAGAAAATCAAGAGCCCATTTTTCAAAAGGCTCAATCATGACCTGAGGTTGCAAAGGCATGTGGTCTAATGTCATGGGTCTACCTAATCTTTGACAACTATCACATCCTTTAACATACTTGGCAGTATCCTTAAAAATGCTTGGCCAGTAATAACCAGAGTACAGTACTTTGTATGGTGTCCGTCTGTCAGAAAAGTGTCCTCCACATGGTCCATCAAGGCATGCTCGAAGGATGTCTGTCATTTCATCCTCCCGCACACATATTCTAATAATAAGGTCTGGGCCAGTGTGAAATAGGTCTTTATCAACGCATGAATAGTTAGAGCTTTGCACTATTATGTGGCGTTTCTCGTATGGAGCCAAATGGTGTGGTACTTTTCCAGTCGCTAGATAGTTTGTAATATTAGAAAACCAAGGCGTTTGAAAAGATACAACAAACATATGTTCTTCAGGAAAAGTATCATCAATAGGTTTAGTATCACTATTGTGTTGTATATGAGAAAGAAAATCCGCTACTAAGTTTTCTTTACCAGGTCGATCAATGACAGTAATATTAAATTCTTGTAATAGGAGAAGCCACCAGGTAACTCTACCATTAGTAATCGGTTTATTCATTAAGAATCTAATGGCAGAGTGATCGGTGTGCAAAAAAACTCCATACCCTATAATATAATGGGGGAATTTATTAATAGAATAGACTATTACCAAAAATTTGTTTTTTCAGTAACGGTATAGTTTAATTCGGCAGGAGAAATATTTTTGTTGATAAAATAAATGGCATAAGGTGATTGTCCTTATTTTTGGCCTAGGACTCCTCCTATGGCCATATTAGAAGCATCAATAGATATATGAAAAGGAAGAGTCCATTCAAGGTCCCTAACTATTGGTGCTACTGATAGCTTAGCTCTTAAAATCTCAAAAGAATTTTGACAAGATTATGTCCATTGAAATTATACATCTTTTATGAGAAATTTAAACATTGGTGCAGCTATATTTGTAAAGTTTTCAATAAAACGATGATAATAGCCTGCATGAACCAGAAATATTCTCACCTCCTTTTGGGTTTTTGGAGAGGGAAGGACAACTATTACTTCGATCTTAGTAGGGTCTACCTTAATTCCTTGAGAAAAAATATGGTGTCCTAAAACTATACATTCTGTCAATAACATTTTACACTTTTCATGACTAAGAGCTAAGTTTGTCTCTTGAAATCAAAACAAAACTTTCTCCAGGTTGTCAAGAGCTTCTTGGAAAGTATTACCATAGGCTATAAAATCATCCATGTATACCTCGACACAGTCATGTATAAGATCAGAAAATATGCCTAAGAATTCTCGCTGAAAAGTAGGGGGTGCATTACATAAGACAAATGGCAAAACTTGATAAGAAAATGTCCCCCAAGGACATGTAAAAGTGGTCTTATCCTGATCTTCAGATGCTATTAGGATTTGATTGTATCCACTATATACATCAAGAAAGGAGAAATACTACTTACCTGACAAGGTATCTAATACTTGGTCAATAAAGCACAAAGAAAACTAATCTTTAAGAATTGTTTTGTTTAGTTCCCTAAAATCAACACAAATATGCCATTGCCCTATAACTTTATTTGGAACTACCACTAGAGGAGACACCCATTTGCTATTAGAAATATGATAGATGAAACCGGCGATAAGGAGTTTTTGTAATTCTTCATTTACTATATCCTTCAAAGCAGGATTCATCCTCCTATGAAGTTGTCTTACATGTGGTATATTTGAATCCATATAAATGTGGTGAATACAAGTGTCAAGGTGTATAACCTTCAGATCAGTGTATTCCCATGCGAATGCTCTGGCTTGTTTTTTAAGAACCTTAATTAGTTGAGCTTGTTGATCCTCACTTAACCCTACATTTATGTGCATAAATTTTTCAGGGCCGACTTCACAAGGTATGGTGAAAGGTCCTGTATTCTCTTCGATTATGAAGACACAAGGTGTTTCTGTAAACATTGAGAGAGCCATATTTTCCTGAAACTCATCTCCAAAGATTTGATCAAATTTAGAAAACAATTGAGGAAAATCTATACTATTGGTGGAGGAAATAAACTGATTCAATACATCCTCAGTATTTTGCTCCTACAATGCCCAGGAGAAATCACTAGGAAAGGAAAGGTCATCAAAATATTCGTCCCCAAAGGAATAATTTAACCACCATGAATTTTCAATTACCGGTTGTGATGGGAGATATCAAATCAGACTTTGGGTAGACAACCCATTGGAAATGGTCATCTCCCCATCCCTACATCCTATAAAATCATTGGAAGTAGCTAAACATGGCCTTCCCAAGATAATAGGATTTCCTTTAGAGGGATCCTTTGATTCTATGACCATAAAGTAAATGGGGTATTCACATGAAACTATTGATACAATAATGTCGTCTAAGACTCCAGCAGGATTTACCGTAGTACGGTCTGCTAGTTCCAATATGGAAGGGGTAGGTCGAAGAAATTGTCCCAATTGTAAAACTTCTAAAACTGTGGTGGTCATCATATTGATGGCTGATCCTAAATTGATTAATGTGTTATCTATGGTAGTATTATTTATAATTACAGTCACTACTGGGGCTCCTGGATTTGTATATTTTGTAATCCGAGACCGATCTAACATATATTCAGACATCTCTCCTATGACATGAATTGTAAGGGGGTATTTTTGTTTCTTCCTTGGGAGTTTAATGCATAATTCCTTTATCACCTTACTGTAAATTGGTATATCTTTAATAGATTGCAATAACAGTATTTTGATATAGATATTCTTTAATTCATTCAAGATATGATACTCGAAATGAGCTACATGTTTTTCTATTACTAGTCTTACCAGAAATGGAGGAATTCTTTATTCTTGAATAGATTCTTGCGGAGGATGGGTAGGTACCAAAATTTTTGGAATGTTCACATCCTCCAAGATGGCATCATTCACTAGTTCATTTGAATCATCTTCTTATTTTTTTTCCTCATGAATGACGACTGATGTTCTGGTTTTATCATTAACAACTCTTCAAGGTTGTAATTGAATCTCATGTACAGGTACATTCGAAACAAGGTAGGATGGAATAGTTTGTAACTCGATATTGTTAAGAGATTGAGTTGGTTTATTATTAGGGTTAGGTATTAGTTGTGCAGGTACTAATGTCAGTCGTGGAGGATTTGTATTCTGGAAGTGATGAGGTTGTTGTGCAATGAGAGGAACTAGAGGTACAAATCCAGGAAAATGTTGCTGGAAGTTTGATTGATGCTGAGGATAAGGATGATTAGGTGGAGGGATAGGTTGTGACTGAGAGTATGGCTGTATTCTCCACCCTTATGACCAATACTGTTGCTGTGGAAATTGAGGAGGATACTGAGGTGGCTGACTCTACCAACTAGGATTGTTCCATTGTTGGGGTTTTTGGTATGGAGAGTAATAGGGTGGGGATTGTGGTGGAAAACTCTAGTATGCTGGTTGATCTCTAGATTTCCAAGGAGGCCTCCTAGATGTTTCACCTACATCCCCACTCTTATATATGGCTTGCAATCCAAGAAAGGATGGAAAGTTATCTGTCGGATGTTCCTCTGTACAAATGTGACATATAGAAATGTTGTTTAATGGACATTCCCTTTGGGGATGTTTTGTTCTACAAGTTGGAGAGAAAATACTCATTGCTACCCATTCTTCATATTGTATTTTCTTGGCTTGTAAAGCATCTAATTGAGAACCCATGGCTCCTAAGATGTCACTCTTAAAATTTTCCAATAGGTTACCCAATTCCATCCTTGTAACCCCTCCTAAACTAGGAATGATTCCTCTTACATTTCTACTATAAGGCTCTCGAAACTTTTTCCAAACTTTCCCCCTACTTATAGAATAATTTTTACACATCTCACTGATCTGTTCAAAGGTCTTATGAGAAATATCATTGGATTCCATGATATTAAGACTCTCTAGCAAGTCCTCAAAGATTCCTTTGAGAAAAAGTGCATGTACTGCATCTTCTCGAAGGTCATGATACTTTGATTTGTGAAGTGTATAAATGAACCTTTCGAGATAATCCTCTAGGATTCCATATTCAAGTTGTTGTATCTTGAATATATCGTGTTGAGAATCGTTAGGTTTGCATTATTCTTGATACTTTCGCAAGAATGAGGTTATCATGTCATCCTAAGTCCTGATAGTGGATTTACCTAATCCCATGAACCATTGCAAGGTGGAATATTTTAATGTAGCGGGAAAGAGTTTTAGTTTGTGAGCATCTTGTAGATAATTATAGCTCCTATAGAGAATATCAAACTCGAACAAGAATGTGTTTAGGTCCTCATTGCGTTTTCCATAAAAGGTAGGTAAAGAAGAAGGAGGGATGTTTTTCATGTTTACATCCATTACAGTATCTAGGATAGGAAACCTAAAGGTAGCCTCAGTTTGATTTTATCCTTATCTTTCTCCTTCGTTATTTCTAACTTCGTTACGATCTTCGTTCTCTCCCCATCCCTCCATATAGGCTGGGCTTTTGATATAAATATACCTAGGAATCTCCTTTAGAGGTGATAATGGGATGTCCCAATGCTCTGTTTAGGGAAAGATATTCCTCTTGTCAACCATTTTCTTATTGAATCCTAGAGGGATAGTAGGTTCTGCTGTGGATGTCTCAATTTGTGAGATGACTGTATTTATGGGGTTTCCAAAGAGGGATTTTACCTGCTCAGTATTAACAAAGTCAACAAAGTTTGGACTTCCTACTAGTGAAAAGGTCGTATCCTTTGGTTTTGTGACTGGTGGAGAACTAGAGGTTACTAGTGGTTGATCCTTCTAAATTTCTTCCGGAATGAGGTCCTCAGGACCTCTAGTCAAGGTTCCTTCTCCTTCTATGGTTCCCTTGGTAATATCTCTTGGAAGAGTTTCTTTAGGTTTCCAAACAAAATTACTCCCTTTAGATGTTTTTTGATACCTTTCTAGTCAGTTAATAGTTGCGGTATTATGTCCCCTAGAAGAGATAGTAAAAATGTCAGTAGCTTTTCTTGTCTTAATAAATATACCCTGAGGATCTCTAAGTCTTTGCATGAAAAGAAAACTAAATTTATTTGAAACCTTTGCTATTACTATTGTTGTTGGGTTTAGGGGGGCCTCTTATAACAGATGCACCAGTTCTAAAAATGAAAAACAAGTACATGACAAATACAGAAAAAAATACACTTACAAAAACAACAAAGGAACAACAAGGCTTTGGGGCACCCCACTATAGTGGATGTGTCTCGCTGTTACACCATGGAAATTCTAGGAATTTTGTAGTGAATTCGTCTTTGCATCTTACTATTCTCCCCTCCCTCTTGCTGTGTAACATAAAAGTAATCTATCTATCTATCTAAATTTCAAAAAGGAACCCTATTTATTCTACCTTATAAAACAACTCCCCGGCAAAGGCACCAAAAATGTTGGGTGTGTTCTACTATCTTAAATACACCTAATATTTAATTCTCAACTGGGGTTGGTAAGCTTAGAGTTGATACAAAATATATTCAAAGGTAAAAAGGCTCCTAGGGTGTCGTGGAAATATTTTAATAAACAAAAGATCGAAAGATCTTTCAAAATGAAAAACCGAGTCAAAATCCTAAGAATCAACTATTAAAGTAATTGGATTAAAACAGAAAACAATATGAACTACTCTACTATGTTTGAAAAAACAATTGAATTAAAGGATAACTAACCTTGGATAAAGATACTATTAACAACTATATATTCAAATGAAAGGTTAGGGTTTACGGAGAAAAATTTATAAGCAAAAACAGAAAACTTAAGGAAATGAAGCAAATAGAAAACTTAATAAAGATAATAAACAGAAGCAAGTAAAAAAACTTAATAAAGATATTAAAACTCTATTCTTCAATAACATATACCAAAAACAAGAATGATTCCTATGATTACAAATAATCTAACTTCCTCTTAAAAATAATACATCTAACCCTAAACTCTATATGCAAACAAAGATAATCATGACGTAAAATAGTAATAAAATGAAATCACTGTTTAATATTCAAGAAATAAGAACAACTTAATCCATATTTAATTTAAGGTGAAAATAAAATAAAAGAAGAATAATAAAACCTTAATCAATAATCTAAAACAATCAAACTTTAATTGTAATGTTTAAATAAAATGATCAACTACAAACATAATACAAATATCGACAAAACAAAACTAGAAACAATCTTAAAATACATAAATAAAAAAATCATTAAAAACAGAACTGAGGGTTAAATGACAGACTCAATAGTAAGTTTGTAAAGGGTGGCTGAATGGCGGACTGAAAAGACAGTCCGAATGGAAGTCTGTACAGTTTAAAATGATAAAAACTAAACTAAATGCACTAATTCTTCAGCTGAAGTTATGCACATCTAAACCTAATGCATGGAATCAATAAACAGACCTATTTAATCAACACATTAACTTCAAATTAACTCTCAAACAAAAAAGAAAGCATTGCATATTAAACTAATTAGTAAGCTAGAAATTAATTTAAACAAACTGGAAATTAACTTAAGCAAGTTCATGGCAGGAAATAGATAAACAAAACTAAATCTAAATGAAAGAAAATATTTTATATAAGCAAATTCATAACAGGAAATAAATAAACAAGACAAGACTAAATGAAAGCAAACTATTTTATATGTTTAGAAATAAATACTAAAAGCAATACTGGAATGAAATGATTGTAAATAAAATAACTGAAAGCAAATAACTAAAAACAAATGACTGAAATCAAAGCTATACGTGCATCTACTTATTTAACTGCTGAAATAAAACTAAGCTAATGCAATACAGGAAATAAAATACCATTTATTTTATATTTTAATGAAAATAAACTGGAATTTAAACTAAACTAGCTAAAACAGCAAAGAAAGAACTGAATTAAACAAAGAAATGAACATCTGGTTTATGAGGGGCCCTCTTAACAATCAGGGGTGATGTCTGCTAAATCCTACTCAAATGAAACCTTCAACGGCAATGCATACAACTCTTTATTCAAATTCAGAAACAAAATTACAGTGTTTAACAAAATACTTCTCTAAATATTCTTCTGACTAACGAACTAACTCTCCTCTTTATGCAAAGACTGATCTATATAGTTTACATGGGAGATGAGCAAGTCAACCCTCAAAGGTCAACTGCTCTCTAATTTTAGTCAATTTTTAAAGGCACATTATTTATTTCAGCAACCAACGTATGGACGTCTTCCTTCTTCAGTGCATGCATGACCTCTATAGCGTGAACGTGGCATGGTATCCCTCCTTTCACATGGGCAGATCCTCTTCAGCATGGTGTCAATCCCTTCCTTAGCGTGGTTGATGGGATGGTGTTGAACACAGGCTTGTACACAGCAACAGGTTGTTAAAACACAGGTCCTTCATCAACGTGAGCGTGTGGACTGGTGGTGTTGTGGAGAGCTAGGGGTGACACAGGCAGTCTTCTAGAACACAGGTTTTTCTATCCCTTTGAATCACGTGAATATTGAGTAGCTAGGTGGCGATCCTTTTAAAGCATGAGTTAAATGCATCGGTCCAGCATAGAGATGGTTGATGTGGTGGCAAGCGAAGGATATTGTAGGATGATGTGTGATCTAGACACGTGGTTGATCAGTTTGTTGCAAGTTGTTTCATATTTAAATGCCCAAATTGGTTATGGAAAGCACGCAAGCTGATGGGAGAGCTGAACGGTAAGCTAAACAGAACACTAAACCATGAGCTGGATATGTTGTGCATTAATTTAGGGAAAACATGGCAAACCACCAGCGAATTCCGTGCGACAGCTGGATGACGAGCTAAATGGCAAGCTGGATCATGGCCTAGAGATGTCAGACAAAAGGTAGACAAAATGCGTTTTAGTGTTAATTTTCCCAAACAAACTATAAAATATACATATCAGATAATACATTAAATATGCTTTAAATAATATAATTTTGAGTTAATAAAATCATAAAAATGATATTAATAACCAAAGTTCTAATAACATCAAATTTGTTCTTACCTTGTGCTGAAATAATGATCCGCGTGACATAAAATATACTAAAGATGATCAAATATGTGTTAAAATGTGTTATTTAATTGCCAAAAATGATAATAAAATGAGGCTCAATAGAATTTCTTTTTCATCATTGGTCGCACCTGTGGTTTTCCTTTCTATGTATTTTGGGTTGCTCCCATCGCAACACCTCCTCTAGTAACAGAAACAATATTTGTATTTAATGATTTTGGGTTCGACAGTGTGGTCAAATGATTTATAGTACGATGCCTTTTCAGGACTTTGGAAATATCGAGAAAAGTGTCATGGTTTTCCATGTTTATTTTTAGCAAATCCCACCAACAAAGCTTTGTCAACAGGGGTTTCCACTCTATCGACGCCCTACAGCACAATCTCCCTGAGCACCGGCCCAGACAGGTTTTACCCTATCCAGCAACATTTGTGAAGTAGATGAGGTCTCACCCAAGGCGTTCAAGGGAGAGCTATCAGAACCGAGTTTCTGACAGTGAGAGAGGAGGATATCGGGATTCGAAGGAGGGACACCATAACTTATGTGATCATTAGACATATCAAAATATAGTATCATTATTCCTGGAGCATCATAGTGCATCAAATAGTTACATAAACATAGATTGAAAAACCAACAAATCGCATAGCATGAAGAAATTGAATCATATCCATATTATGCCATTATAATAAATAGAGTCGCAACATCATCACAGATATATTACACAGACAAGAACTAAGCCATAGTCATCACATCATCATATATTAAATCTTGCATGAATATGCCATGTTACACAGTCCTTCTCCAAAACTGGAGACTACCTACATCAGGAAGAAGCCTAGATAAAATCACAATATACAAACAAGAAAATTCTCCATCAAACATATCGCACGAGATCTTATCCCTTGCTATCGCGCATGCGACCACATACAATTGTTCACAATTGCTCACATAGCACATCTAAATCCCCTATGATTCTCCAAAATAGATCTATAAATAGGCTTAAGCCTTTACAACAAGGGTCCACTACTAACTGAATTCTAAGCACTACTGACCTATTGCAACAAAACTTGGTCAAAATATACATAAAATATTCAAAAAGTGGTTATTTTCCCCCTTATCGCGCCAATATTCCCTTGCATGATACCGTGTGAGCTTGTGCAGCTGCCGCGACGTTGCGCAACTCACTTTCCCCAAACCCATTTCCAACAATTATAACATATGACTTGGACTCTTCCTTGACCAAATCCTCCTCCTTCATTTCATTGTCCTTGGCCTCGAAAATTTCCACCCCCCTTTGGCTAAGGGTATTGTTGTTTTGGTGGATACTGATTCTGTTAATATTGTGGTTCTTGAAATTGTGCTGACGGATATTGAGCAAGATGATACTGAGGATGAGCCTATTCAGCTTGCATTTGTTCACCATTCTTCATCAAGTAGGTATCCACCATCTTTTCTTGCAACAGTTGAAGTGCTCTGCAATCTTTATCATCATGTCCTACCAATTTACAAAATTTACACTACATACTAGTTGGTGTAATTTCAATGTTTTGTAAATACAAACATTCTTTCAACTTATGGTCTCTAGTCTAACATATTCTGCACCAAGGAATCCCTTGGGTGTTTATTGGGTTCGGCTCTCCCACTGCGACATAGTTCATCGGCACCAAGAAATTATCTTTATGGTGTTCGTCTGTTCTACATCTTGTACACCACAATTCTTCTTACACTTTGTTTCCTTTCTTGATGTCCTGGAGTTGCACCGTAAGATTGGATAACTGTGACTGGATCTGCATCATTCCTGTGTCGGTTTCTCCAATCAAAGAGGATTCTAGTTTCATTGTTATTTCTAGAGTTTCTATTTGCGACACAATATTCTATTGCATCAATGGGATCTGGATATGCAGAAGCAAGGTGGAAATGAACCATTCCTTGTGATGTAGATTCAATGTTTAGAAGCTCACTTTGGCCATTAATGTCTTGAATCTTTATTCAAAGTCCCAAACAGACTCTATAGGTAGTTGCTTAATTTATTTAATATATGTAATGCACTGCAACTTACAATTCGACTTTCTAAACTCGTCTATTATTCCAACCTGAATCTGGATGATTTTTTTCTGCGGAACTCTTGTTAGCACTATATAACATTTCATGTACCAGTCTAGCGCATGACCTTAGAAATTCATGATCATTTGTGCTTTATTTATGTTCTCATCTTGGACCTATCGTACAGTCCATACAGCTTCACAGAGAAACCAATGTCGGTCTAGGTCTTCCAACTCAATTCCATTGAATATTGGAAACTTAATGTCGTTCACATCCATCATATTAGCTCCAGGTATGTTCGAACAAAAATTTTGACTAGTTGGACTCCCTTGTCCATGTTGTAGGTACAACAGATCCCACGTTATCCAAAACATGGGAGCCCCAATTTCACATACAAAGGTAACTGTTCTGAATTCCTTAAGTCATTTTTGAGTCCCCATAATGTTTATTGTGGTTTATTTTTTTTAACTTAGTTGATTTTTTGGGATTTAGGCATGATTTGTGTGCTTTTGGTGAGTTACGGAAGACTATCTTGAACAAAAAAATTGTTTCATCCGGCAAATTGTGGATTGCAGGAGCTTGAATTTTATTAGTTGAAATTTTTCCATCCCGCAACCTGCATCCCACAATTTACAGAATGCGGGAGAATTATTGTAAGTATAGTGTGTCATCCCACAACCCGTAAATTGCAGAATTCGGATTGTGGGATTAATATTACTGATTTAATTTTTTTTGTGGTCCCGCAACCCTCAACCCACAAATTGCGGGATGCGGATTGTGGAAAATATTGTATAAAACTTTGGTACTTTTTCCATCCTGCATCCTGTAACCCGTAATTGCAAAATGCAGATTGCGGGATGGTTAGTAAAATTTAAATCCCATGTTATGATCCCACATCCCGTAAGGTTTAAAATCAACCGTCCATTTATTTTAATCTTACGGTCCTAATTTGACCTATGGAAAATCTATATATAGGCTGGTCTTTTACAATTCCTTTACCATTTTACTATTGTGAATTATTGTGCTGCGTGAATTTTCTCTGCGTTTTTACCAGGAAACATCGTCACAGTCCAGTTTGATTACAAGTTAGTGTCTTAGTCATTTCTTCATTCAAATTGATTACTAAATATTAGCTTAAATTAGCTTTTATTTCTCGCTTTGCATTGTTTTCAAACAAAATTTTCTCCAATTTCCAAGAATGGAAAGAATTACCCATTGCAAAAGCCTTCAAAAGGATATGTTAACCAAGGACCTGAACTTTGGTATTTTCTCAGACACTAGTGGTAGAATCACTGATAATTACCATATTGAATGTCCTAGGGTTTTCGCAATTTTTTACAATGACGACTTTTCTCATATCCAAAGAAACTAGTTGGCCTACCAAGAATAAAGGATTCTGGACTTCAATCAATTGTTTCCAGACTTGCTATTCTCCCCTATAATGATGTGATCAAATGGATCCTGGAACATGCGAACCACAGATACCGTTCCTTCAATGATAGTGTAGGATCACAGCTAGCCAATTTCCATCATGAGGTATTTACCAGGGATTTTTCCCTTAAACCAACTAGACAAACTCTCAATGTAGAATTCACCCAAGCCTCTAGGACTAGGTTTAATTTTGATGAAATTCTAAAATCTTGAATGCACAAACCTGGTAAATTCTTGTCGGGGACCGACATCCTTTACCCTATCACCTGGTTCAAAGAACCATATTCCTTATTGGCAACCATGTTATGCAGACTGTATGGCCTTCCTAATTGTTCTGTGTTCAAGGCTAAATGGGATCCAGTATCTCATCATGTTTTAGAATCCGGTGATTCTTTCTCGTGGGAATCCATCTTGTCACTAGAACTCAAAACTTTTATCCAAGACTACCAGAAATCCACTGCTAGAAAGAAGCCCAATTTCTTCTTTTAGGCATTCATTTTTTATGTATTTTGTACTGAGCTCTAATATCCCGATTTGGGATGGAACTAGAATTTACCGGCTCCCCTGGTGCCCATTTATTATTCAAAATTGTGTGATACTAACTATGCATCTAGTTTTTATGATATATGTGAACACTTCCTCGGTAGAATCTATTTTTCAATCTTCAAAAAGGAATCTCCCGCATTTTCAGTTGAAGACAGATATTTCATTGCTACAATGGGTGATTGGTACATTGGTGAGTCTTTTCCATACATCAGGATTTGGGGTGGTAACATTGTTCACATGCTACCCAATATTGTCCCTGACAGGTTGTTCCTAGAAGAAGTGGATTTCCAGACTATCACTAATGGGGTTTATAAGAAATGGGTTGGCCCTAAAAGAAAAAGGCTAGCCCAAATTCCCTTTGAACCTTGGATCATTGGTTATCCCAACTTCAACCTGGGTTGTAGTACTGGGTGAACAGATAGTTTCCTTGAAGCTCAACTTTTCTAGCAAGAGAAGACATGATCCCAAGGGATTCCTTGATGCTTACTTTAAGCAATATCATATCAAAATTTATTATGCACATGAGGAACTTCGAGATGATTCCATTTTCTAGGGTGTCAATACATTTTTTGAAGTATTTTCTAAAGTCAAAAGTAAAGATGATAAAAGTCACATCTTATAGCATCAAAAGGAACTTAAAGACAGGATTCAAAGTTACAGAGAAATGCAAATGGACCTCTTGGATAAAATGAAAAAGGACAGAGAAGGAAAAGAAGAACAAATAACAAAATTTCCATCAGTGAAAACCCATCTAGATGGGACCAAAGGAAAATTTATAATGGGAGACCTTCCAGAGGCAACAGTTGCTCAACAGTTGAAAGCCTTGATGCATACCTAAAAAAATTCAAAATAGAAGTTAGCAGTGGTGACCTCTGTGCTAGACACGCAGTAGTTGTAGCTACTCAGACTTTTGTTGATACCCAACTGACTACTGCAGTCACTCAACCAAATGATGATCAAGAAATGGCCTAGCAAAATCCATTTAAAATAATGAAGGTGCAAGTTTATTCCTCTCCAACTCCTACAATAAATTTGGTTGATTCTAACTTAGAAGAAGAATTAATAGCCTCCATGCCTATAACTGTAGAGGTGGATCGAAATTTTCAACCATTCACATATTTACTCAATGGTGATGGTAAGAAATATTTTATCCTTATACCTACAGCTTCGCAATCTACTTATGTTTCTAGCTCCTTGTCTTCAGCATTACTCCTTTCATCCATTCAGACTTTGTCTACTTTACTTGCTAGAGCATCCCTATCACCTGAACTATCTCAACTGTATGATCCTTCGACATCTACATATGTATCTATCACATCTGCTTCTGTGCAAACCCCTGTATTGCAACCTGCCACTATGGAAGCACCATTTTTCTAAGATTCCTCTACACCGACCCTTAGTTACTTTTTCATCATCATTTAGTTCTAAAAATATCTTGATGCCTTCCTCACCACTCTCAGGTGTTAACATCCACTTCCCATCCTCTGAAACTTCAACCCCCCTCTTCTCTCCAACCTCTGAGGTATCCTCTGTTCAAAATAGTTTTCCTTCCACCACTCACATCACTAGTCCATGCTCCCTCCAATAATAACTCAGACATCCTCTTTGGTATCCATATGGGTGGGACTTCTGCATCCACTAAGCCAAGACATGAGTTTGATGAATAAATTGTCATCTCTCTTGGGGATTATTATTATAGTGAGTCTGATAAAGTGGTGGCTAAAAAGGGAAAAAAGAGGACTGGGGATCAAAGTAGTATGGATGTATATGTCACTGATCAATTATTCTAGACTCAGCAGTCCGGTGACCCACAAGTACATGCAGTAGATACAGCTGCTCCTTTGGGTGCATTCACAAGTGCCAACCTCCATGTTGTTAACACCTTGAACAGGGAGTTTGACAGGAGAAAAGAAGAGAAAAGAAAGCTGAAAGAAGAGCTTGAAAATACTAGAAAGGAACATGAGGCTCATTTTGTTGATCTTATGAAGACATCTGAGGATAGGTATAATGAGCTATAGGTCAAAAGTTCTTCTCTTCAGGTTGAGATGCAAAACGAGAAGACTGCAAATGCTACCTTTACACAGAGGATAGCCTCACTTGAAAATCAATGCGAAGATGCAACTGCAAGTGCAGCTTCCTCTTCATTCTCAAGGTTTTCACAAGAGGAATTTAAAGAATTGGCTATCAAAACAAATTAGGAGCATTATGAGTTAATAAGTGAGTTGTTATAAACTATGGATGATATTTATGAAACTTATATTGCTTTGGTAAGATGTCTGTTGTCCTTGAATATCAGGTAGAAAAGAGAGAGAAAGCATCCAAAGCTTATGATCCTATTGTAGAATGGAAAAGATATATGAAGGACAAGCTAGAAAACATTATCACCCTCAGCAGTTTTCCGCCGAAAAAGGTCAGAATTGTACTAAGTTATTGGCTTGACCTTAATGAGATGGTTGAAAATACTATCAAGAAAGCACAGGTCATGTGTGGAAGAAGTTGGTATGTTGTTGATGGTATCATGGAAATATTGTGTTTTCCCACAGTGTATTTTCTTGAGAATGCCTATCCTCCAAGACCGATGATCGAGCCGGTTGAACGCTGGCGAGATGAAGCAAAGGGGAAAATCCAAGAACTCGATCATATCACCATTGAAGACATGTATTAGTTAATCAGACAAAATTTGGATATTGAGGTCAAGATCCACATTTACAACCGCATCTGGCACAACTTAGCTAAAAATGAAATGGAAAATTATAAATGTGATGCTCAACTTGGTCTCGAATTAGCTAACTATCCCAACATTGAGGAATATTTAGGGATTTGGAACAGATGGCGAGATTTCCTTGGATACTAGCTTTATTTATATTTTTTTATCCCAATTTGATGGGAATCTACGCCTTGTAATAATTATTTAAAGGGCGTATTTCACATGTAAGAGGGACTTTTGTGAAGGGAAAAATATGGACAAGAGAATGGAGATACATCTGTTTACTTGAGGTTTTGTTTGCAAACTTTATTTAATACTGTAATGATATCCTTTCATATCTCTTGTTACTTATTTGATTAAGTTTCCTTAACAAATTATATTTTTTCCTGTTTTAGATGGATCAATATTACTGTTAGTCCTTTGTCATTAATGAGTGCATTTATTCACAACCTTGATTTCTCTCTGTTAGTGATTTATGTACTGATAAAGTTTAAAAGAGTTTATTCTGTTAAAATCTTTATCTATTTCTGTGAATGATTACATAGTAAAATAGACAACATATATGGTAATTTTTTAATTGGCATAATTAGATGCAGGTTGACCTTGAATGTGTTAATTTTAATTTGTTTTCATTTGATTTTTAGTAATTGATTGTGAGTTAAATGATAAGGAAATGATCTTGTTTACATTTCTGTTAATCTGATTAAATGCTTATATGTCTTACATCTCAGGTTGATTTGTGAACAAACCAAATACCTCTCTTATAGAAATGTAAATCTATATTACACTTCCTTTTACAGTTAGATTACATTTTCTAGTTATTTCCCTCATCAATCTAGTTTTTTTTCATAGGAATATGGATCCTTCCAACACCTAAACTCATTGACTCAAAGAGTGCCAATGGAGGCTAAATATCTGTGGCTGTTAACCACACCAAACAACTTGGGGATAGGGTAATACTTGCTTAGGATTTCCTAAAGCCTTTGGTTGGGATTTCATCCTTTGTTGGGAGCCTTGGACCCTTTTCAGCCACATACACACCCTAGGTCCCAACAATGGAACTAGAAGGAGGGACTGAAGCAAACACTTCCTAATCAAAATACCAAGAAACCTCCTCCAGCAAGAGACCCAATTACGACTCATATTCGCACTCAGGAATCTACGTCATGGGAACGAACTGTACAAAGTTTAGATGCCATCCCTTACCCCTGTGAATGAAAAAAGAGCTCTCGAAAATAGGTACGTCATTGTATCACCTACCTTAGGGCCCGTTATAGTCAAACAACTATTGAAAGGTAATTTTGATAGTGTTTCCCAACTTCGACAATAGTTTTCTAAGGGGCATCTCCAAAACAACAATCCCCAGGAAAACAATCAAGATAACCAAGATTCAAGCAACCAAAACGTGGAAGAACGTAACAATTCTTATAGTCAACCATCAACCCCTGGACTAGATCTTGACTCATTTTTCTAAGAATCAAATACTCATCAACACAACATTATAGCAGGTGGACCACCACCTTCACCTGCTTCTTCTTCATCTTCCTTAGAAAAATCGTCATATTCCGAACCATCTACCTCATCAGAATAATTTATTCCCATGGCTCACAAATGACCCAACAAGCCTTGGCTAGATGGAGATGTTGTGTTTGTCTTAGGTGATCAGCATAGGTTTCCTAAAAACCCTAAAAATTAGCTTCCGAAGTATAACCTAGATGACAAAATCCATGTGGAAGACCACATCAAAACCTTTATGCAGATGATCAGGCTTATAAATGTAATACATGAAGATGTAGTCTGTAGATCATTCCCTTATAATTTTGATGGAAAAGATTCTACATGGTATTTTGCCTTAGAAGTTGGTTCCATCCCATCATGGAATGTGTTTTCAAAACTCTTCACTCAAAAATTTGGGGATGATAAGACCCTAGAGGATAAATTTATAGAGCTTTCTTCAATGAAGACCAAAGGGAAAGAACGGTTCAAATATTATAACCAAAGGTTTTCATATTTGAAAAATAGAATTCTCGATACTTTCCTCCATGTTGAGGAACTATTGGTATCTTACTATATTAAGGGTCTTCTGACTCAGATAGCCATGTGGGAAAAAATGGCTCATATGGAAACCTTGCATGAGGCTTTCTATGAAGCTATTCAACTAGAAAAGGACATGTTCTTCCTTAGGGACAACCCTGACACATCATCTGAATAAACATCTACTTCCCGTAAGAAAGTTGACAACTTCCCTAAACCCACTGTCATGAGTCAAGATCCTTTCAATATGAATGACATGAAGAAGCTCCTTCATAAAATCTCTAATGAGATGCTGGATCTCAAGAAAACTAATAATTAAATTCAATATAATAATAGGGGATTTCCCATGCCACCTTTCAGGTGACCTAACCAACCTCCTTAAAATCCACCACCTCCCAATACTAGTGAGGGATTCACTTTAGAAAAAATATTTTCTATTTTGAAATCCTTGGTTGAGGGAACACAAGATGCCCTTGAATCCTCTGACGACTAATCAAATCAGGATTCACAACCCCCCCAAGAATAAGAGGAAGAGGACTAGCAGGTTAGCACTGTAAGTTTATTTTCCGAAGAAGACAAAAAAGAACCTGACTCGGTTTTCAATCTGCAACATACTCACAACACTAGATCTAAAGTGCCACCTCCGCATGAACCATCACCTATAACATCGGTTCCCAGCAAAGGTAAGCGCCAACTACAGAAAGATACTGTCATTCCTGAGCCTGAGTACAATTTTGCTGAGGATATAAAAAGAGTCAAAGCCAATATATCATTATTTTATCTTCTCAAAATCCCTTCCATAAGAGATTCCCTGCCTAAAAGCATGATAGTAAAATAGTCTAGGGAAACTCAAAATAATAATATTGACTCTTCCCCTATACTAAACAATCAAAAGCCTAGAGGTAAGGGGATCCCTCCTTTCTTACTTACTTTTGATATCTTCAATAGGAATGTACACAACTGCATGATAGATTTAGGCACCTCATCTAACATGATGCCTCTTTCAGTCTGTAAAAAGTTGAATGCTACTTGGGAACCTTTCCCTATCCAAATTGTCCAGCTGGACAGGTCTAAGGTTAAATTTGTAGGAAGGATACAAAATGTTCTTCTTATATTGTTTGTGGATCCTATATTTCATTAGACCATTGAAATTATGATTGTAGACATCCCAGAAACTTACAGTATGTGGTTAAGAAGAGATTGGTCGAGAAAATTGGAAGGTTACTTTGCCACCAATTGGTCTCACTTGTCGTTACCCCTAAATGGATAGCCCAATAAACTTAAGTTTAACAGGGAACCATTTATGAAACAAACAGTGACCGGTATTAATGGCTCCAATGAATTTGTCTCCTATTTTAGTGCTCAAATTGAACATTTTACATTCGATACATTCTTTGGAGATCTGCTTGCTTATATTTCACAAGTGGAGAATGTACAGAAATAGTCCCAAATTACTCATCTCTCTTCTATGCCATTCTTTAGTACTATTGTACATAATGTTTATAATGTAAATACCAATTTAAGAATTGACCCTTTTGTTTGGAATTTATTCTTTGATGGCTCTAGGTATAATGATGGAGCAGGTGCAGGATGTGTCCTCATTGATCCAAAGGGGACCAAGACAATGATTGCATGCAGACTGGAGTTCGGATGCACTAACAACGTAGCTGAGTATGAGGCACTAGTCCAAGGACTCAAAAAATCCATTGGCATGGATTCAAAGGCGATTGAATGCATAGGAGACTCTGAGATTATAGTAAAGCATGTAAGAAATAAAATACATTGCATGTCTCCTCGTTTAAACAATTATCAAAGGTTGATCAAAGACCTAACTAACTCTTTTCTAGCATTTAATATCAAGTTTGTCCCTAGATCAAGGAATTTTGACGTTGATCTATTGGCCAATACTACATCTAGGATAATCTTTCCTGAATTTTTATATCCACAAAATTTTTCAATTAATTTGATGTATAGACCTTCCATTCCTGAAAAATGTCATGAATTGGAAAGTGTGCGACGATGACCAGCAAATACTAGATTTTCTTTCATCCCAAGACACTTTTAAAGGCATGCTATTAATGACGTTGATCATGAAAACTCCTTGTTCGACCCTTCCAATATCATTCTCAAGTCCATCAGCTTAGAAAATTTTTACGATCTACAAGACAAGTTCAGGAAAACCACCAACTGTAAGACCCGGAGCTCAACCCTCATTTATACAACGTCAATCTGGGAACTGAACAAAATCCTCACTTTATCAACTTTAAAATTCATTGTTCTGATGAAGAAAGGAGAAGATTTATAAATTTATGTAAGTAATTGAAAGACGTATTTTCCTGGACATATGATGTAGTCACAACTTTCAATACCAACATCATGCACCAAAATATCCTGATGAAACCTAAAGTGAATTCATATCAATAGAAGCTGAGGAGGATGCATCCCATCTTGGAACCTTCTGTCAAGAAAGAACTCGATAAGCTATTGGTAGAAAGAATCATATTCCCTGTTAGACACATGAAGTGGATTTCCAACTTACTACCCATTCGAAAGAAGAATGGGGAAATCAGGCTCTGTGTTGACTTTAGAAACTTGAACAGAGCTTCTGAGAAGGAAAAAATTTTGGTTCCTCCCATGGAGAAGATTTTACAGAAGGTAGCTAGATCCAAAATTTTCTCTCCTTGATGAATTCTTAGGATACAACAAAGTCTTGGTCGCCCCTGATGACCATCTTAAAACAGCCTTCCGAACCCCTTGTGGAACATTTTCCTACAGGAAAATGCCATTTGGGCTCATAAATGTAGGAGCTATGTTCCATAGAGCTATGGATATAGATTTCAGGGGATTAATTAATAATTTTGTCATTGTATATTTATATGATGTAACAATTTATTCTAAAAAACAACATGAACATTTGTTTGCTTTGAAATAGGTGTTCGAAAGATGCAGGAAATATGGGATTTTCATCCATCCCAAGAAGTCTATATTCACGGTTATAGAAGGTAAGTTATTAGGTTTCACTATCTTTGAGGAAGGCATGATCATTAATCCAGAATGCACTGAAGCAATATCAAATATTGGCCTCCCTGGTTCCCAAAAAGCAATGTAGTCTTTCTTGGGTAAGATCAATTTTGTCCATGGATTTACACCATTTTTCCCCAAGTCGTTAAACCCTTACAACATTTAGTTAAAAAATATGTACAATTTAAATGGTCTAAAGAACAAAGGAATTCCTTTGTTGAAATCAAAAGAGTCATAGCGGAAGCACCTGCTCTTATGGCTCCATATTTTAGAAAAGATTTTATACTTTATACCTTTGCTACTTATTTCTCTTACGTAGTTTTCCTAACACAGAAGAATCATGAGGACGTTGAGATCCCCATTTAATTCATGATCTCAACATTTAAAGGAGTCAAACTCAACTATTCCAAGTCAACAAACAGGCCTACATGGTTTATAAATTAGTGAATCATTATAGGCCATACCTTTTGAAGTCAAGGACCAAGGTGATTGTCCCATACACAACCATTCAGAATGTCCTCGTCCAGAAGAAATTAGGTGCAAAAAGGGCTCACTGGATGACAGCGCTGTAGGAATATTATTTGGAGATCAAGCCAGCAAAGATAGTTAAAGGACAAGGTTTGTGTCTACTCTATGCCCAATCAAATGATCCTAAATATCATCAACCCAATTAGGAGCAAGAGGAAGTTGTACCTACAGGTTATGTTAATGAAATTTAAATGACAACATCTAAATGGTATGATCACATCAATATTTTTTTAAATCATGGGTTTTCCCCTGAAACCCTTGAATCTAAAAAATGTAGACAAATAAGGCTAAAATCATCTCCTTATCAAATTATTGATAATGTTCTATTTAGAAAAAACTATGATGGAATTTTTCTTGGGTGTTTAGAAAAGGACCAAAATGATGATATCCTTTTCCAGTTTCATGTAGGACCTACTAGTGGGAATTTATCAGAAGAGACGATGGCTCAAAAAATCAGTCGGGTGGGATACTATTGTCCTACCTTATTCAAGGACGCTCATGCCTATGTCAGAAAATGTGAGCCTTTCCAGAAGTGTGCTAGCAAAGTCAAAAAACCTACCTTCCCTTTGTAGTCATTAGTAGTCCAATTCCCATTTCAGCAATGGGGATTGGATTTTGTCATACCTATCAACCCTGTGTCTTCTCTATAACACAAGTACATTTTTACGGTCACTGATTACTTCACCAGGTGGGTTGAAGCAGTCCCTCTTAGACTGTGTAATACGAACCAAGTGATTTCCTTTCATGAAAATAAAATTGTCACTAGGTTCAGCAGTCCTAAGTATCTTGTTTTTTATAATGCATCATACTTCACATCCATTGACCTCACTAGCTACGCCCTTGAAAATGGGATCAAGATCAAATTTTCTACCAACTACTACCCCCAGTGAAATGGACTTACAAAATCCTCCAACAAAAACCTGATAAACATCCTGAAAAATACAATGGCCTCCCATCACAAAGATTGGCATACCTAGCTCTACAATACTCTTTGTGCAGACCGAATCACTCCAAAGGTAGCCATTGGTAACTCCCCTTACTATCTGGTCTATGGAAAGGAATTTGTTCTACCATCTAATCTCACCATCCCCTCATTACAATTAGCACAATCCATCCAAGAGGATGATTCATCCCCATTGCAGCAGAGGATTGATACTCTGCTTAAGTTAGAGGAAGTTACAGAGCAATGTAAATGCACCTCTTGGAGAAAATGAAAAGGGAAAGAGAAGGAAAATAAGCCCAAACAACAAAAGTTCCATCAATGGAAACCCATCTATATGGGGACAAAGGAAAAGGTCTAATGGGAGACCTTCCAAAGGAAACAGTTGTCCAACAGTTGAAATCATTGATGCATACCTCAAAATAGTCAAAACAGAAGCTAGCAATGATGACCTCTGTGCTATAAAATTAGGTAGTTGCAGCTACTGAGACTGTTGTTGATACCCATGTGACTGTTACAGTCACTTAACCAAATGATGATCAAGAAATGGCTGAGCAAAATCCATTCAAAAGACTGAAGGTGCAGTTTTCCTCCTTTGCAACTCCTACTATAAATTTGGTTGATTCTGACTTAGAAGAAGAAGTAATACCCTCCACGCCTGTAATTGTAGAGGTGGATCAAAATTTGCAACCATTCATAGATTTACTCAAGGGTGATGGTAAGAAATATTTTATCCCTGTCCCTACAGTTTCACAATCTACTTTTGTTTCTAGTTCCTTGTCTTCAGCATTACTCATTTCATACATTCAGACTTTGTCTACTTTTCCTGCTAGAGCATCCTTATCTCCTGAACTGTCTCAGCTATATGAGGATTTGACCTCTACATCTGTATATATCACATATGTTTCTGTGCAAACCCCCACAATACAACATGCCTCTACAGAAGCACCATTTTTTTAAGATTCCTCTACACCTACCCTTAGTTACTCTATCATCATCATTTAGTTCTGAAAAGATCTTGATGCCTTCCTCACCACTCTCAGCTGTCAACATCCACTTCCTATCCTCTGAAACTTCAACCCCACTCTTCTCTCCAAACTCTGAGGTAGCCATTGTTCAAAAAAAAATTCCTTCCACTGCTAACATCACTATGCCCATTCCCCCTCCTATCATCACTCAGACATCCTCTTTGGTATCCACATTGGTTGGGACTTCTGCATCTACTAAACCAAGAGCTGATTTTGATGAAGACATTGTCATCTCTCTTGGGGATTATTATTATAGCAAGTCTGATAAAGTGGTGGTTAAAAAGGGAAAAAAGAGGAGTAGGGATAAAAGTGCTATGGATGTATCTGTCACTGATCAAATAGTCTGGACTCAACAGTTCAGTGACCCACAGGTACATGCAGCAGATACAGCTGTTGCTTTAGGTGCATTCACCGGTGCCAACCTCCATGTTGTTAACACCTTGAACATGGATTTTGACAGGAGAAAAGAAGATATAAACAAGCTGAAAGAAGAGCTTGAAAATACTAGAAAGGAACATGAGTATCATGTTGCTGATCTTATGAAGACATCTTAGGACAAGTATAATGAGCTACAAGTCAAAAGTTCTTCTCTTCAGGTTGAGCTGCAAAATGAGAAGATTGCAAATGCTACCTTTACACAGAGGATAGACTCACTTGAAAAGAAATGTGAAGATGCAACTGCAAGTGCAGCTTCCTCTTCATTCTCTAGGTTTTCACAAGAGGAATTTAAAGAAATGGATATCAAAACAAATTAGGATCATTATGAGTTAATAAGTGAGTTGTTCCAAACTATGGATGATATTTGTGAAACTTATATTGCTTTTGGTAAGATGTATGTTTTCCTTGAAGATCAGGTAGAAAAGAGAAAGAAAGCATCCAAATATTATGATGCTATTGTAGATTAGAAAAGATATATGAAGGACAAAGCCAGAAAACATTATCACCCTCAGTATTTTTCAGCTAAAAAAGGTCAAAACGGTACTAAGTGCTTGGATTGGCCTTAATGAGATGGTTGAAAATACTATCAAGAAAGCACAGGCCATGTGTGGAAGAAGGTGGTATGCTATTGATGGTATCATGGAGATATTGTGTTTTCCCACATTGGATCTTATTGAGAATGCATGTGCGCTAAGACTGATGCTCAAGCAAGTTGAACACCAACGAGATGAAGCAAAGGAGAAAATCTAAGAACTCGATCATATCACCATTGAAGATGTGGATCAGTTAATCAGACAATCTTTGGCTATTGAGGGAAACATCCACATTTACAATCGCATCCGATACAAGTTAGCTAAAAATGAAATGGGAAATTATAAATGTGATGCTCAACTTAGTCTCAAATAAGCTAACTATCCCAACACTGAGGAATTGTTAGGGATTTGGAATAGATGGTGGGATTTCCTTGGATACTAGCTTTATTTAGATTTTTTTATCCCAATTTGATGAGAATCTACTCCTTGTAATAATTATTTAAAGGGTGGATTTCACATGTGAGAGGGACTTTTGGGAAGGGAAAAATATGGACTAGAGATTGGAGATACCTCTGTTTACTTGAGGTTTTGTAATTTTTTTCAAACTTTATTTAATACAGTAATGATATCCTTTCATATATCTTGTTACTTATTTTATTAAGTTTCCTGAACAAATTATAATTTTTCCTGTTTCAGATGGATCAATATTACTGTTAGTCTTTTGCAATTAATGAGTGCATTTATTCACAACCTTGATTTCTCTTTGTTAGTGATTTATGTACTGGTAAAGTTTTAAAGAGTTTATTCTGTTAAAATCTTTATTTATTTCTGAAAATGATTACACAGTAAAATAAACAACATATATGTTAATTTTTTAATTGGCATACTTAGATGCAGGTTGACCTTGAATGTGTTAATTTTAAGTTGTTGTCAGTTAATTTTCATTAATTGATTGTGAGTTAAATGATAAGTAAATGAGATCATTTACATTTTTGTTAATCTGATTAAATGCTTATAAATCTTACATATCAAGTTGATTTGTGAACAAACCAAATACCTCTTTTAAAGTCTTGTTGACAGCCTCAACCTAACCATTTGCTTGCGGATAGTATGGAGAAGAATGTTCTTGTCTGAATCCGAGCACGATAGTCAGTTCCGTCATCATGTTATTTTGAAAATGACTGCCATGGTCAGTGACAATCACTTTGGGTATACCAAACCGGGAAATAATCTGATTGAATACAAATAAAGCTAATGTTTCCCCGTCGGCTCTAAAAGTAGGCATTGCCTCTGCCCATTTCGTAAAATAGTTAATAATGACAATGATGTATTTATGCCCCCCAACCGAGGCTAGGTTGCATGTCACGTAATCTATCCCCCATTTCCTGAAGGGGCCTACTGAGACAACGGGAAATAATGGAGCAGGATGTGACCGCATTTTCCTGTTGTAAAGCTGACATGGATGAAAGCACTTCCCTGCTTCCACACAATCTTTAAAGATCCCGAGCCAAAAATAACCGGCATGCAATATCTTCTGGGCCGTTGCTAACCCAGATAAATGACCCCCACATGCTCTGCTATGGGAATCATTCAGGACAATATCCTCTTCCTCATGAGTAACGTAATGACGCAAAACAGAATCTACCCCTTGTCGATATAATGTATCTCCTATAATGAGGTAGTTCTTGGCATGAAGGCGTAACTTACATCGTTCCTCCCTAGAGGAAGCTGCAGGATACTTCAATGTCTGGAGATATATAAGATTATCTCTATACTAAGGATCAGAGGTGGATATCAGGAATATGTGCTCATCCGGGAATGAGTCATCTTCAACCACTACATCTTCTTCAATAGGAAATTCTGCTATAAGCTCAGCAAAAACTAAGGACTTCTTAGACTTAGCGGACTGGAAATCCAAGTCAAACTCTTGGAGAATGACTATCCATTTGTTAAATTTTCCCCCAACAATCCATTGGGATAAAACATATTGGAACGGATTCACATCCGCCACTACTATGGTGGTCCTTAGTAAAATGTAGTGACGTAACCTCTGCACAGCATAAACAGCTGCTAAGGCTAATTTCTCGACGTGGGAGTATCTAAGCTCAGGTCCGGCCAAAGCACGGCTAAGATAATAAACAACATGCTCAACAAGCTTATCGTCCTCTTGGACTAGTACTACCCCAATGGTCGACTCCGACGCGGCGAGATATAATATAAAATCCCTAGAATAATCTAGTGGACGTAATAAGGGTGCCGACAGCAAAGCTTTTTTCAATGCCTCGAACGCAAGTTGTGTGGTTTCATCCCACACAAATGGGGTGTCATGTTTAAGCAAGTGCATGAAACCTTTAGTGATCTTGGCATAATTAGCAATAAAACGTCGAAGAAAATTAGACTTTCCTTCCAGGATTTGAAGTTGCCTAAGAGAATGAGGAGGAGGCAGATTTACAATGGCCTCAACTTTCAATGGATCCACCTGGATGCCTCTACTAGAGACAATGAACCCAAGCAATCTTCCTGACTCGATGCAGAATACACACTTGTGGGGATTCAATCAAATTTTATAATATCTGCATCTTTCAAATATCAACCGTAAATGATCTGGATGTTGGACCCTCTTACGAGAATGTGCGGGCAAATCATCAAGGTATGGTTCGACAATGTCTTTAATGTCATGAAAAGCAAATTTCATAGCCCGTTGAAATGTTACCCCAGCATTTTTCGATCCAAAGGGAATTTTCTTATACGCAAATGTACCCCAAGGGCAAATGAAAGTAGTTTTATGTTAGTCTTCCGATTTTATTTGAATTTGATTGTATTCGAAGAAACCATCCATAAATGAAAACGCCTCACTTCCCGCACAAGCATCTATGATCTGGTCTATAAATGGTGTGGGATAGTTGTCTTTAGGACAGGATTTATTGAGGTCTCTAAAGTCTGTACAAACGTGAATAGTCCCTTACTTTTTATCAATAGGAACGGGATTGGACACCCATTCAGTCAAAGCGATGGGATATATAAAACCAACCTTCAACAGCTTTTCAACTTCTGCCTTCACAGCCATCGCTTTGCGCGGGTTCACGGGTATTAATTTTTGTCAAACGGGTTTAGCATCAGGATATGTTCAGATTTCATGTTGAACAATCGATGGATCTATGCCTAGCATCTCCTCATATGACCAAGCAAAGACATCGCAGAATTCCTTAAAAAGGGCAGTATAGATGGAAATCTCTTCAGGAGAGCAGTTTTCACCTATATATATGTTTTCCATGACATCAGGGTTTACAGAGATGTTAATATGTATAGTGGCATAAATATTTTCCATACTCCCCTCGGCAAACATTCCTTCCCTAGGCAAGGGATTGATAGGTATATCAACACCTTCTGACAGTCTCATGCGAAACTCTTGGTTTTCTATTCTTCTTAGTTCTGGAAGAAAATAGGATCGATGATGAAGATCCTCACAAATCTTATGACGTCCACTCATGGCTTCCAAAATAGCTTCATCGTAAGGTAAAACCATGTCTAAACAATCTATAGAATGTGAAGAGTTTTCCACCCATGTGGGAAAATAGACTTCTTCCAGATCGTCCGAGACTGTTAGAGGATCTGGAATGGGATGAATAGTGGCTTGAGTGATAGCTTGGTAAGCCACCTCCACTGCCGATAAGGGCACTTCTGGTTCATGTGGGGTTGGGAGAATCCAAGGATTATTCCTATCGACAACCGTAGCTATGGAATTCCCCACACTAGTAGAACCAATATAATTAACTGGGGCTGGAAGATCAAATGTGCCCATCAATGATGTGTACATTTCGGCCCCCAAGCTCTGTGCAGTAGGTTTGACCTGATCAACCAACGCCACAGTGGACTCACTATATTCTAAATGACCTTCTCGGGTAAAATCAAGTTGATCAATAGTAATCAACTTTCCCTCATGTGGAAAAACCACTACACGAAGAACGGGCAACACAATAGCAGACATCGCATAAGTCCAACTTCTTCCCAAAAGCAGATTGTAGTCCAAAGGAGCATCAATCACTTCTACTTCAATAGACACTGCTTTGCCTACCAAATTAATCTCAAAGGCCAGTAGGATACCATGCAGATGAAAGGATCTTCCATCTAAAGTATTAATCAAAGTGTTTGATGGGACCAGCTCTGGGGATCCAAGAGCTTTCCAACAGGTCAAGGACATAACACATGTAGAGGCCCCCTCATCAACAACTTCCCTTCCAATGGTCTTACCACCATGGATGACATCTATTGATAGGGCTACATGGTAAGGCAGGCGAATTTTAACATCAGATAAATGAAATTTCGCTATGAGACTTGAACAGTCCATACTACCCAAAGGTGCTAAGAGGGCATCCCTTTGAGCGGGACAACTCTGTAGCACCTCTAAAGCTGACATTGCACATAGGGTTTGAGCTAAGTCTTCAACCATGGAGTAGTTTGAAGCAGCCCTAGCATTAGGGTTATGCAAGGTCTTCTTGAAGACACCTTTCGGTATCTTCAGCATAGTTTAAGAAGGCTTCTCTATTGTGAGAGGGTTAGAAGTTTCACCTACAGCTTTACCCTTCTCAAGAGTCTCTTTCTCATAGTTTTTGTTCCTTTTCTGCAGCAAAGTCGAAGATCGAACCATGTTGATATAGTTTGGGTCAGGGGAAGTTTGAGTGCCCCCTACTATGTTAGAAGCTGAAGTAGAGTTATGTCCTTGGGGAAAAGGATCCTTCAGGACAGCCGGTTGATGAGCTTTAAGCAACTTCTGGGCTTGATCTATAAGGGGACAAAGGTGAGTAAGGTGGTCCTCTTGGCACACCTTACAAGGGAACTTGACCTTCTTCTTTTCTTTCTTTCCCCCATCAGCATTTTTTGTGGGATTTTGCTTGTTTTGGTTTCCCTCTCCCTTCTTACCTTTCTTTTTATTCCCGTTGGGCTGCTGATTTCCCTTCTGAGAGGTTTGTGCAAAAACATTTGCACTCTGGGGAGAGGGGGTATCCTTTGCTGCCTCCATTGTAGACTGCTTGATAGACAACTGGTGAAGTTGCTTATCCAAAGACTCTATGGTGGGCAATTTGATGGACCCAACCACACCATCGGCATGGGGTCTAGGCTTAGGCTTCTCCACATCGTGCGAAGGCCTCAGTGCCTCAGGGATAATCTCATAAAAGATCCCAGATTGTGAATAAATCAAATCCAGTTGTTGGGCCCTGAGAATGGCTTCTTCTTCATTCGTCACTCCTGAGGTGGATACGTCCTTAGATATGTATGGCAACAGGGGTTTAAGGAACCACTCTAAAAGGAACTTAGGAGGGATTGTGGCTTTTATAAGGCTCTTGTGCCTCCTCCACTCTTGGATTTGATCTGAGATGTGGGTAGCCTTATTTTGTCTAAAAGTAGACAACAAGTCCATTCCGAAATCGTATTAGACCGGAAGCTGAAAGTGGCTAAGAAATGCACTAGCCAAGTCCCAGAAACTACTAAAAGTAGCAGAAGGCAATTCAATATACCATTTTTCCACAGTACCTGTCAACGTTCTCTTGAACAGCCTCAACCTAACTGAATCTTCATTCAGCAAATTTGAAGAACACCATAAATGGAATGTGGTGGCATGAGCCCCAGGATCTTCACCAACTTTTCCTTTGAACTTAGGGATGTCCGATGGCAATTTGGTGGGAACAGGTGGCCACAAGGGGTCATGCCTCACTGGGTCATTCATCAATTTTGACAAATCTGGCAAGTTTAAAGTTGCCAGGAATGGAATTTTGGGTCGAACCGGGGTACTAAATGTGCTAGCTTGGGGATTAGAGGGACCTGCCCCCGAGTGCCCATGGGTAAAAGTGGGGTTTCCCCCTGACACCGGTTGCGAAGTGGGAAGATTGCTCTGAAATGGATTCCATATGTAAGCCACAGGATTGTGTGTGGGAGGTGCAGTGTAAGAAGTTCAGTTCGTCCCCATAGAAGCAAGGGTCTGAAAGATAGGAGCAGGTATCCCTTCGCTAAACAACGAAAAGGGAGAGCTCATGTAAGGGACCGAAATTGGGGTTTGGAAACTTTGCCCATAAGAGGTGTTGTTCCCAAACTGCACTCCTACATAGGAAGGTGATGGACCTACGTATGGACTGGATGGGGGAATGTGCCCCCCATTCCAAGGAAATCCTTGGACAGATGCCGAGGATCCTACCAGACCACTCTGGGTAGTATATGGAAAGGAAGAAGGAATAGTAGGTATACTGGGGATCCCAGTAACCATGTCACCAGAAGTACCTACTAGGTTTGAGTGAACTGGTGGTTGAACCACCCGGCTCGCTGGAGTCAAAGGTGTAGAAGGTGAACTAGGTCTAGGGGCACTTATCGGGGTAGGTAGTACCCCTTCAACCGGAAGGGTTGAGGTGAACACAAAAGGAATTTCTTCCACAAAAGACATGATCCTACCCATAGGGACACCTAATATAGGTGAATCAAAATGTCTAACCTGAACGATCACAGGATCATTTAAATCAGTCAAGGGGGTGTTAAAATTTCTTGCAAACTCATCAGTCTACAATTCTTCTATCTTAACTGTATCAAGATCAAAATGGTTAGAAATCAGTTCTGGTTCACCAAGAACTTCACTTATTCCTACCGGTTCAAATGAACCGTCAGTTTCTAATCTCCACCTTTGAGGTAGAGCTGGAGGCTCCAATGTGGTGAGAGGAGGAAGGTTTCTCAACCTTCTTAACCTTTTAAAAGGTTGGTCCTCCAGAATTAAAAATTTGACAAATCACACCCTAAGGCCAACTAAACACAGGTAAAACCATAGAGCATACACTATAAAAATCCTAAAGCCTCAAGCAATCAAACAAGGGTAAAAGATATACTTTCCCGAAGAAAGCTGATGAACAATTAATTCACGTCCTTGAAGTGGTTCTTAGGCACACACAGAGGAATCACCCAACCACCCTCCTACACTTTCAACAAGGGTTACCTTCCAAGCTCGTTCAAGGTGAACCAGAAATAGCCTTCCAGTTTACCTAGGTATGAACCCTAAAATTCAAGAGACTAAAGGCTACCTTAGCTATACCAACAGTCTGGGGGGGTAGTCGCAAGCCTGACTCGTACGCATGGGTAGGGTAGCTGAGCCTGAAAATCTGTCTAGGACAGAATCCCTAGATGCGTAAAAGTCCTGATCTATGCTTTGACAAGGATTCGGAGGGTTATCTCCTCTGTCCAAGCCTCCATGCGGCCTCGTGCTTGACTCCCGTTTGATAGGAGCTACCCAGATACAGTCAATAAATTCAAGGATTTACCTAAAGAAAGGTCCACTATGTCTGAGTTTTATAACTTGTGGGAAGTTTACACTTCCTAGCCCACAAGTCTAGCCTAAGCTAGTAGGTGAAAGGCCCCTAAAAACAAAAGATTACTAGTAAATTTTAATTATGCGTTCATTTTAAAGTGTTGTTTCTTACTCAAGAGGAAATGGAGTGATATACTTGTGGTGTTTTTGACTCAATAAGAAATAAATAAAAGTAAAGGTGTATTCAAAGCAAAATTACCACTATTTAAAGCAAACTTCTTTTCTTTTTTGCAACTATGTATTGATGAATTGAATGCAACGATAAAAAAAACTAAGCCTATATTTTTTTTAGCTTTTGAGATTATATTTTTAAACTAAAATAAACACTACTTATGCAAAAAACAAAATGCAAAAGCTTGACAATGTTTTCTTTTCACTTTTAAAAATGCTCAAAACTCTACCATGCACCTAAAATGCACTATACTTGAGTAAGTTTGAATCTAATGAACTGTATAAAAACAACAAACTGAAGCAAACAGGCTAACAAAACCAAGAAACAACCAACAAAGGAAGACTAGGAACCCTAGATTGGGTACATACAATGACAAAAATCACTGTAAACTCAATAAAGGCAAGTGACAACCAACCACTAACAAAAGACAGACTGGAAAAACAAATCTCAAGACCCTGATCACTGGTCTGGATAGAGACACTTCACCCTGTAACCCAAATAGGCCAAGCTACTTCAGCATGTCAACAGAAAATAATCCAAGCAAAAGAGACTCAAGGGCTTTCAAAAAAGCACAAAGTATGGTCACCAAAGGTCTTGAGACAAACAACCCAATATTCATAAAGAAAATCAACTGACAAATAGGAATTATGCCAAGACAAGGACAAGCAAACCTTAACTTAAAAAATCCCTATTTCTAGGCATATACGCGACTGTACATAAGAGAAACTCGTGTACCATACGTGACTGTTCAATAGAGCAACCTGCGTATGCAAGCCTCTATACGCGACTGTGCAGAAGAGAAACCCGCATATAGGTATAAAAATTTTCTCAAAAAACAAGAAAAATTCACAAGACTTTCAAATACTGAGGCAAGTATGAACCAGGATAAAAGACCACACACAGACTTCAAAGCAAAGATTGGTCAAGGGTGACAGAAAAAACCTACAGCAGTCTGGGTTCCCGAGTGGAGTCGCCATTTCTGTTGTACAGCAGTAAACACCTTATAACCGAAGGTCTGGGGTTACCAACATACTCAATAAACTTGCAGGCAATTGAATCTAGAGTGTAGTAAAGGAAAGAGGAGGATGAGAAAGACTTACCCGATACACGATGGTTGATCCTAGCTTGTCCTCTTCTGCTCTGCTTCTTCTCCAAAGTCTTCAGGGATGCTTCTCCTTCACCTGTCAAGAGTCAATATTCCAAATACAAGATGATTCATATATATAACTAGGTTAGATAAATCATAAATAGAATGTTGAAACATAAAAATTTATCAAACCACAATACATGAGATACATTCAAGACACATATGGAAGAAGGATTCTCTTTATTAACAATAATGAAAGAGTTCAGATTACAACCCAACGCCTGAGACAAGGACTCCTTTGCAGCCAAAGGAATCTGAGTTCCACTGCTCCAAAGACTTTTGTATCAAATCGACCAGCATAACTTTGCTCTCAAAGTGTATGTACCAAACACCCTCCCTAAGGCTTGTATTTATACATGGTGAAATAAGGCAGTTTCGAAAGTTGAGGAGGTTGAGACAGTTAAGGAGATTAAGGTAAATGGCTTAACTAATCTCAAGTAATCATGTGTTTTTATTTTTAATGTCAAAGGGACATATATGCAGGTATCAATACTGACAACTCGTGTATGATCCATGAGTTGCTATAAGATCAACCTGCATATGCATCCATACGTGACCTGCAATAACCGACACTCGTGTATAACACGCGAGTTGTGTATATAGAGAGTCGCGTATATAACTTGACATAGAAAAAGGGTAAAAATAACTAGCTGGATGGATGATGAATGTAGTTCATAATAAGCCCATCTATAGTGTTTTGGGAAACCCTCAATCCATAGATGTCCTTTTGTGTGCCAACAAGTGCCGACAGAGAGGTGCCATTCAAGTGGATAACAGATGCCCCCTAATGTGTGAGGTCAGAGGGAAATGATGGCTGAAATACATTATAATTTTTATCTTTGGATAACTCAGAAATCCAATGGAGCAAAGAGAGTACTTGAAACAAATACATAGCAACGTCATATACAAAGTTACATCTAAGGATGCTATGTTCAATTTACTCGAACACTAGATCCTTTACAATATTTGAGTACATCATATGATACGGGTATAAACCACGTATATTAGAAAGGTGGATCGAAGCCACAATATACAATAATGATGAGTCTTCAAAGATCTGGAAGCTGTGTACAGGAATAGAACATAATCTTGCACAACTTAGTCCATAGGTGAGGAACTAAGGTCTTCATAAAGGATCCCAAAGAACCAGTACAATCCAAGCCATGTGAATAAGGGTAAGCTGAAGTCGAACATGGAAAGGATTCAATAGTTTGTCAATCAATAGATGATAATTGACAACTAAAGAAAAGGAATTCACCAATGATGAAAGTGAATCCTGAGGTACAAATGTCAAAAATCTAGGTCTTCGTCATCAGGAAGTACTGAAACGGATCCGTGCTATGATAAGGAAGGCAATAGATCCTCCAATGGATCACAAGAGTGACTAGGAACTGGGAAAAAGAAGGGAGACACAAATAGATAACAGATATAACAATGATGGAATCAGGCTATAGATCAGACATTGGGAAGAGGCCTTGAACAATGAGCACAACATAGAGATAACCCAAGGCAGTGTATAACTTATAGATAAAACAACTAGACTTATCTGTCATGTAGGAGACATGATCAAATTCCCCAGGTATAATGGACAAGAGGAGGAGTAAAAAACTCAAAGTAATAGCTGAACAAAAGTGGACACTGAAACATGGATATCAGAAAACAAAGAGTGCTATGTTCAAGGATGACATGCTGCCATTACTGAAAACAAGAAAAAACTTCTTCCTTACCTTCCCTATGAAATTTTAACGAGTCCAGGAAAGTCAACTCGGTTCCCTCTTCATTTTTTAACAAGCTTGAAAATATGGGAAAATAATGCTTGATAGTGTCACTGATTCATGGATTTAATGAGCCCGAACTAGTACATGCTTAGTCGGTATTTTCACATTTAGAGAGTCTGAAAATTCCAAAGAAGACTCCAGGGGGGTCCTTTTTTGTCCAATTTAGTCTCCTGAGGCCGAAAAAGTATAAAAAAAACGACGGAAGAACTCTCTTAACTTCCGAAGAAGAAAAGGTGAACCTTTTCCGTACTTAGTCAGGAAGGTCTAAAAAAGGTTAAATTACCACCTACCCAACGCTCCTTCCAGAACATCATAAAATAGCTTGAGTTTTACGAGTGTGAAGGAAAGCAAGATCACTCGAAAAGATCCATTTGGTTACGATAAATGGGGATTACAACAATAAACTCATTGCTTTGTTCTTAAGTATTTAACGAGCATGACAAAGACACAAAGTACGCTCAGAATCTTTTTCATGTTTGGGTCCAGAGCACGAAAAGGAGAAAACTAATCTCAAACCGAGTGTTCCTTTTCCGTAGATTTAGTCCCTCAGGTCCGAAAAAGTGATAAACCTATACCTGAGAATACTCTTCTCAATTCAAAAGAAAAGAGAGTGATCCTTTCTCATATTATTCCGCATGGTCCAAGAAATAGATAACCTACCACCAATGCGGATGCCCGTTCACATATTCTTAATGAGCTTGAACGGACGAGTTAACTCAGCAGTCAAGTCTGTTTTGAAGGAGTCAGACCTGGGCCTAAATAAACTCCATAAAGGTGGGGAGTCCTATAAAGGGATAGCTTGTAAAAAGAGATTCAAAAGAAGCTCTATTTGGCGTGTAAAATAGCTAAGAGGATACCCCTGAACCTGAAACAGTTGCGGCATGATTACCAAAGAATGGCATAGGCATATAACAAGGATACTTATGAAAAAGGGTCCTAGCCATAGAATAACAATGGTAAAAACAAGGGACTAATGGCTTAGAATACCATAGTCTGTGGCAAAATGTTGAATGCTAAGTTTAATGTGGAGTAAAAAGATGCCAACATGTATTGGAAATAACAAAACCACCCTATTGGAGCAACAACACTTTGTAAAAAGTGATAAACCTATTCCATGGCACAAAGAGTATGGTATTAGTTGATTGACATTTCAAACTATAGAAAAAAACCCACTTAAAGAAATATAATTTCTATAAATAGTTTGAAAATTAAAACAAAACTCACCATTTGAACTTTTGAGCCATAAAAAGAAAGTTTTACCCTCTGCCTTTGATCGATCATTGTGGACAACTGGACCGACGAAATCAAAATCCGCTAGTTGCAGGTAAGCCTACACCCTGAGCTCTTTAGTTTGATCCAAGCAAATGTTAAGTTTGAGTCCAATTTCCATATTTAAAAGCATCCTAAATTGTAGCCCGGCGCATACACAAGTTGCTGATATGCAAACTCGTGGATACGCGTTCTATACGCGGGTTGCCTAATTAGACAGTCACGTATAGTACGCGACATGTCTAAATAGACAGTCGCATATACTACATGGAGGAAAAAAAGTTAAATCTAGTCAAAAAAAAATTAATTTTGATATGGAAATACTGAATCAAATTACTTGTAATTGCTAGGTAAAATATAGTTCTGGAATGGAGGGAAAGGGAGCACGAAATAATGGACCAAGCGGGGCTCCAAAGTGTGCCCACTATACAGGCATTGCGGACCAGTGGGCTACTGAAATTCTTTTGTACATCACCCATGCGGGCCAATGTCCGCATACTTGAGTTCATGGTAAATTATTTGATCATGACTTGGGGATGTTCAACCTACAAGGTGAAACCTTAGAGCTTACCACTGAAGACATATATTTCATTACCGAGTTGTCACGATGAGGAGCACCGGTGAACATGGAGGGCACTGGCAGGGGAGGTGACCCGTTAAGTGTCCAAAACTATGTAGATGTGTTATGTACACCGGGTACTCAAAAAAAAGGAACCAGCGTTCCAATTGCAGATATCTGAGATTTTACACTCCAGGTATTAGCTAGCACCATTGTGAGAATATCAGGATCCTCATCTTTACATTTGGCCACAAGGAACCAAATGAGGCTGGCAGTTGACTGTTTTAGAGGTGCTCTCTATGGTTGGTGCTTGGGAGTTGCCTCCATCATGAGGAGACAACTATCTCACTGCAAGAGGGGAAGGTGGAAAAACTTTGGCTATGCAAGCATATTAGTGGCCTTCTTCTTCAAGAGAGTACCAACATTGAGCCCTGCCATACCTCTACCGATTAGATCTCCATGACAGCCAAGGCTAAGCAGGTGGGGAGACATCTTCCTTCATCAAGGAGGAGGAGACTCAATACACAGTGTCTATGATGATGACTTTTATACCTGGTGGGAACGACAGCTACCGGCACTAGAGTAGTTTCCATATGCCGGGATGGACTTCTGAGGTGACCCCGACCTTGTCCTCCCTCCAGGAGGAGCATGGGGAGAGCTAGGTAAGGAATTTTTAATTTTTAGCATTTTTAAATTTTTATGAATTTTTCAAATGATAGATATATACATATGTACAAGTCTTAATCCTATTCATGTGTCAAAATGCATATATTGGATCAGTCGACCCTGAAGGGCACCCTCGCATGTTCGTTTTTTCGGTTGTAGGTGAAGATCCAGGATTGATCAGAGTATTAGAGGGGAAGCTGGCCAGGCTGACCCAACGAGTACCTACTATGCAGATAGAGCATATCCCTACAGCCATGCAGGAGTCCATAGTTGGGGTTCCACCGGTTTGGCTACGTCTTTTTAGACGAGTGCTTAGAGCAGTGCTCGTATATATAGATGCGGTGGAGGCTTCCAAAGCCGAGGAGGCTGAGGAAGCCAGAGTGCAAAGGGACCATGGGGACCAAGGAGGTCCTAGTGACCAGGGCGGTCCAGCTTAGTTCTAGGACATTTTGATGGACTATGATCCACATTTTTGTACATTTTGTATATGACGGGATCTGAGGATCAGACTTGATCTATCTATGGACAGATTATGTTACATATATATATATATATATATATATATTGGTGTTTGTTGTCAGTTTATTTACAAATGTTTTTCATATGTTTGTTGTATATCTTTATAAAATATGCATGAGATACCAATCCAAAATGTAATTAGCATATGCATCAATCAATGAATTTTGGTTTCGTGGAATATGATTGAAAGTAATAACCTCAAAATGTCTTTCCAACAAACTAATTTGCATGAACTGACGTAATAAGATAGGATTTCATACCTGATAAGCTCGATTGAGCTGGGAAACCACCAACTGAGAGTCTAGGTGGACCTCGACCTGGGTGATACCACGTGACAAAGCATCCCATAGGAGCTCAATGACAGCCCTATACTCAGAAACATTATTAGAAGTAGGACCTAGACAAGCGCCTCTCGCGGCAACAAGCTGTCCTGATGGAGAATAGATAACCCATGCTGCTGAAGCTAGGTTACAAGTATGACGGCTGGAGCCATCAGCGAACCCTATATACCGTTCAGAAGACATCTGCAACAACCAGCAAATAATATATAAAAAACAAAACTGACAACCTAATGTACATAAAAATACATACAATAAAAATACAAGAAAAAGTGTTAAGCCTAAGCATAGTACTTCTTCAGGTAGAGCCCATTTCTAGGCTCAGGCAGCTTATTCCCATCAAAATCAACTAACTCATATGCACCCTTACTTAATACCTTCGACACAACATAGGGTCCTAACCACATAGCCTTAAATTTTCCTGCCCCCAGAGGTTCTTTATCTTGGTCCCAAAGTAAGACAAGTTCCCCTTCAGAAAAAACACTAGGTTTGACCGATTTATCATACTAAGATTTAACCCTATTTTCATGAGCCTGATTAGTTGCATTGCATCTCTACACTATTCATCAAGGTGTTCTAAATGTACCAGACGTTCCTCAAGCTCAGTCGTATCAAGTAACACATGAATGGCTATCTTTAGAGACAGGATTTCACATTCAATCGAAGTAACTGCTTCCACCCCATGAATGACTTGGAAAGGAGAGAAACCCGTAGCAATCTTTACGTTAGTTCGGTAGGCCCAAAGAGAAGGATATAACATGATGTTCCATTTAGAGCGAGCTGCATCAATTGTACATTTAAGGATAGTTTTTAAAGTCTTGTTGACAGCCTCAACCTGACCATTTGCTTGCGTATAGTATGGAGAAGAATGTTCTTGTCTGAATCAAAGCATGATAGTCAGTTCCATCATCATGTTATTTTGAAAATAACTGCCATGGTCAGTGACAATCACTTTGGGTATACCAAACCGGGCAATAATCTGATTGAATACAAAGAAAGTTGTTGTTTCCCCGTCGGCTCTGAAAGTAGGCATTGCCTCTGCCCATTTTGTAAAATAGTCAACAGCAACAATGATGTATTTATGCCCCCCAGCTGAGGATGGGTTGCATGTCATGTAATCTATCCCCCATTTCATGAAGGGGCCTACGGAGACAATGAGAAATAATGGAGCAGGATGTGACCACATTTTCCTAGCGTAAAGCTGACATGGATGACAGCGCTTCACTGCTTCCACAGAATCTTTAACGATCGTGGGCCAGAAATAACCAGCATGCAATATCTTCTGGGCCATTGCTAACCCAGATAAATTACCCCCACATGCTCCGCTATGGGAATCATTCAAGACAATCTCCGCTTCATCATGAGTAAGGAAACCACGCAAAACAAAATCTACCCCTCATCGATATAATGTATCTCCTATAATGAGGTAGTTCTTGGCATGAAGGCGTAACTTACGCCGTTCCTCCCTAGAGGAAGCTACAGGATACTTCAAAGTCTAGAGATCTATAAGAATATCTCTATACCAAGGATCAGAGGTGGATACCAGGAAGATGTGCTCATCTGGGAATGAGTCATCTTCAACCATTACATCTTCTTCAATAGGAAACACTGCTATAAGCTCAGCAAAAACTAAGGACTTCTTAGACTTAGCAAACTGGAAATCCAAGTCAAACTCTTGGAGAATGACTATCCATTTGTTAAATTTTCCCCCAACAATCCATCGGGATAAAACATATTGGAACAGATTCACATCCGCCACTACTGTGGTGGTCCTCAGTAAAATGTACTGACGTAACCTCTGCACATCATAAACAGCTGCTAAGGCTAATTTCTCGACGTGGGAGTATCTAAGCTCAGGTCCAGCCAAAGCATGGCTAAGATAATAAATGACATGCTCAACAAGCTTATCATCCTCCTGGACTAGTACTACCCCAATGGTCGACTCCGACACAGCCAGATATAATATAAAATCCCTAGAATAATCTGGTGGACATAATAAGGGCGCCGACAGCAAAGCTTTTTTCAATGCCTCAAACGCAAGTTGTACGGTTTCATCCCACACAAATGGGGTGTCCTGTTTAAGCAAGAGCATGAAACCTTTAGTGATCTTAGCATAATTAACAATAAAATGTTGAAGAAAATTAGACTTTCCTTCCAGGCTTTGAAGTTGCCTAAGAGAACGAGGAGGAGGCAGATTTACAATGGCCTCAACTTTCAATGGATCCACCTGGATGCCTCTAGTAGAGACAATGAACCCAAGAAATCTTCCTAACTTGATGCAGAATACACACTTGTGGGGATTCAAGCAAATTTTATAATATCTGCATCTTTCAAATATCAACCGTAAATGATCTGGATATTGCACCCTCTTAAGAGAATGTGCGAGCAGATAATCAAGGTATGGTTTGACAATGGGTTTAATGTCATGAAAAGAAAAGTTCATAGCCCATTGAAAGGTTTCCCCAGCATTTTTCAATCCAAAGGGCATTTTCTTAAATGCAAATGTACCCCAAGGGAAAATGAAAGCAGTTTTATGTTGGTCTTCCGGTTTTATTTGAATTTGATTGTATCTGGAGAAACCATCCATAAATGAAAACACCTCACTTCCTGCACAAGCATCTATGATCTGGTCTATAAATGGTATGGGATAGTTGTCCTTAGGATAGGATTTATTGAGGTCTCTAAAGTCTGTACAAACGTGAATAGTCCCTTGATTTTTATCAATAGGAACAGGATTGGAAACCCATTCAGTCAAAGCGATGGGATATATAAAACCAGCCTTCAACAACTTTTCAACTTCTGCCTTCACAGCCGCCGCTTTGCACGGGTTCACAGGTCTTAATTTTTGTTGAACTAGCTTGGCATCAGGATATGTTCGGATTTCATGTTGAACAATCGATGGATCTATGCCTGGCATCTCCTCATATGACCAAGCAAAGACATCGCGGAATTCCTTAAAAAGGGAAGTATAGATGGCAATCTCTTTAGGAGAGTACTTTGCACCTATATATATGTTTTCCATGACATTAGGGTTTACAGAGATGTTAATAGGTATAGTGGAGGAAATATTTTCCATATTCCCCTCGGCAAACATTCCTTCCCTAGGCAAGGGATTGATAGGTATATCAACATCTTCTGACAGTCTCATGCGAAACTCTTGGTTTTCTATTCTGCTTAGTTCTAGAAGAAAATAGAATCGATGATGAAGATCCTCACAAATCTTATGACGTCCACTCATGGCTTCCAAAATAGCTTCATCAGAAGGTAAAACCATGTCTAAACAATCTATAGAATGCGAAGAGTTTTTCACCCATGTGGGCAAATAGAATTCTTCCAGATCATCGGACACTGTTAGAGGATCTGGAATGGGATCAACAATGGCTTGAGTGATAGCTTGGTAAGCCACCTCCACTGCCGATAAGGGAACTTCTGGTTCATGTGGGGTTGGGAGAACCCAACGATCGGTCCTATCGACAACCGTAGCTATGGACTTCCCCACACTAGTAGAACCAATATAATTAACCGGGGCTAGAAGATCAAATGTGCCCATCAATGATGCGTACATTCTGACCCCCAAGCTCTGTGGAGCAGGTTTGACCTAATCAACCAATGGCATAGCAGACTCACTAGATTCTGAATGAACTTTTCGGGTAAAATCAAGTTGATCAATAGTAATCAACTTGCCCTCATGTGGAAAAACCACTACACGAAGAATGGCCGATGCAATAGCGGACATCGCATAAGTCCAAATTCTTCCCAAAAGCAGATTGTAGTCCAAATGAGCATCAATCACTTCTACTTCAATAGACACTGCTTTTCCTACCAACTTAATCTCAAAGGATGGTAGGATACCATGTGGATGGAAGGATCTTCCATTAAAAGCAGTAAGCAAAGTGTTTGATGGGACCAGCTCTGGGGATCCAAGAGCTTTCCAACAGGTCAAGGACATAACACATGTAGAGGCCCCCTCATCAACAACTTCCCTTCCAATGGTATTACCACCATGGACGACATCTATTGATAGGGCTACATGGTAAGGCAGGCGAATTTTAACATCAGATAAATGAAATTTCACCATGAGACTTGAAGAGTCCATACTACCTAAAGCTGCTAAGAGGGCATCCCTTTGAGTGGGACAACTCTATAGCACCTCTAAAGTTGACATTGCACACGGGGTTTGAGCTAAGTCTTCAACCACTAAGTAGTTCGAAGCATCCCTATCATTAGGGTTATGCAAGGTCTTCTTGAAGACACCTTTCGGTATCTTCGGCATAGTTTCAGAAGGCTTCTCTATTGTGAGAGGGTTAGAAGTTTCACCTAGAGCTTTACCCTTCTCAGGAGTCTCTTTCTCATAGTTTTTGTTCCTTGTCTGCAACAAAGTCGAAGATCGAACCATGTTGATATAGTTTGGGTCAGGGGTAGTTTGAGTTCCCCCTTCTATGTTAGAAGTTGAAGCTAAGTCCTATCCTTGGGGAAAAGGATCCTTCAGGATAGTCGGTTGTTGAGCTTTAAGCAACTTCTGGGATTGATCCATAAGGGGACAAAGGTGAGTAAGGTGGTCCTCTTGGCACAACTTACAAAGGAACTTGACCTTCTTCTTTTCTTTCTTGCCCCCATCAGCATTGTTTGTGGGCTTTTGCTTGTTTTGGTTTCCCTCTCCCTTCTTACCTTTCTTTTTCTTCCTACCGGGCTGCTGAATGCCCTTCTGAGAGGTTTGTGCAAAAACATTTGCACTCTGGGGGGAGGGGGCAGCCTTTGCTGCCTTCGCCATAGACTGCTTGACAGACAACTGGTGAGGTTTCTTAGCCAAAGAATCTATGGTGGGAGAGTTGACGGACCCAACCACACCATCGGCATGGGGTCCAGGCTTAGGCTTCTTCGCATCGTGCGAAGGCCTCGGTGCCTCAAGGATAATCTCATATAAGATCCTAGATTGTGAATAAATCAAATCCAGTTGCTGGGCCCTGAGAATGGCTTCTTCTTCATTCATCACTTCTGAGGTGGATACGTCCTTAGATATGTATGGCAACAGGGATTTAAGGAACCACTCTAAAAGGAAATCATGAGGGATTGTGGCTTTTATAAGGCTCTTTCGCCTCCTCAACTCTTGGATGTGATCCAAGTTGCGGGTAGCCTTGTTTTGTCTAAAATTAGACAACAAGTCCGTTCCGAAATCGTATCGGATCGGAAGCTGAAAGTGGCTAAGAAATGCACTAGCCAAGTCCCAGAAACTACTAAAAGCAGCAGAAGGCAATTCAATATACCATTTTGCCGCAGCACCTGTCAAGGTTCTCTGGAATAGCCTCAACCTAACTAAATCTTCATTCAGTGAATTTGAAGAACACCATAGTTGGAATGTGGTGGCATGAGCCCCTGGATCTTCACCAACTTTGCCTTCGAACTTAGCGATGTCCGATGGCAATTTCGGGGGAACAGGTGGCCACAAGGGGTCATGTCTCACTGGGTCATTCATCAATTTTGACAAATATGGCAAGTTTAAAGTTTCCAAGAATGGAAGTTTGGGTAGAACCGGGGTACTAAATGTGCCATCTTGGGGATTAGAGGGACCTGCCCTCGAATTCCCATGGGTAAAAGTGGGGTTGCCCCCTGACACCGGTTGCGAAGTGGGAATATTGCTCTGAAACGGATTCCATCCGTAAGCCACAGGATTCTGTGTGGGAGGTGCAGTGTAAGAAGTTCGGGATGTCCCCATAGAAGTGGGGGTCTGAAAGATAGGAGTAGGTATCCCTCCGCTAAACAACGAAAAGGGAGAGCTCGTGTAAGGGACCGATATTGGGGTTTGGAAACTTTGCCATAATAAGAGGTGTTGTTCCCAAACTGCACTCCTACATAGGAAGGTGATGGACCTACGTATGGACTGGATGGGGGAATGTGCCCCCCATTCCAAGGGAATCCTTGGAGAAATGTCGAGGATCCTACGGGAACACACTGGGTAGTATATGGAAAGGAAGAAGGAATAGTAGGTATACTGGGGATCCCAGTAACCATGTCACCAGAAGTACCTACTAGGTTTGAGTGAACCGGTGGTTGAACCACCCGACTCACTGGAGTCAAAGGTGTAGAAGGTAAAATAGGTCTAGGGGCACTTACCGGGGGAGGTAGTACCCCTTCAACCGGAAGGGTTTAGGTAAACACAAAAGGACTTTCTTCTGCAGAAGACATGATCCTACCCACAGGGACACTTAATACAGGTGAATCAAAAGGTCTAACCTGAACGATCATGGGATCATTTAAATTAGTCAAGGGGGTGTTAAAATTTCTTGCAAACTTGTCAGTCTGCAATTCTTCTATCTCGACTGTATCAAGATCAAAATGGTTAGCAATCAGTTCTGGTTCACCAAGAACTTCACTTATTCCTACCGGTTCAAATGAACCATCAGTGTCTAATCTCTTCCTTTGAGGTAGAGCTGGAGGCTCCAATGTGGTGAGAGTAGGAAGATTTCTCAACCTTCTTGACCTTCTAAAAGGTTGGTCCTCCAGAATTAAAAATTTGACAAATCACACCATAAGGCCAACTTAACACAAGAAAAACCACAGAGCATACACTATAAAAATCCTAAAGCCTCAAGCAATCAAACAAGGGTAAAAGATATACTTTCCCGAAGAAAGTTGATGAACAATTACTTGGCGTCCTTGAAGTGGTTCTTAGGCACAAGTGGAGGAATCACCCAACTGCCCTCCTACACTTTCAACAAGGGTTACCTTCTAAGCCCATTCAAGGTGAACCAGAAATAGCCTTCCGGTTTACCTAGGTATGAACCATAAAAGTCAAGAGACTAAAGGCTACCTTAGCTATACCAACAGTATGGGGGGATAGTCACAAGCCTGACTCATACGCATGAGCAGGGTAGCTGAGCCTGAAACTCTGTCTAGGACAAAATCCCCAAATGCGTAAAAGTCTTGATGTATGCATTGAGAAGGATTTGGAGGGTTATCTCCTCTGTCCAAGCCTCCAGGCGGCCTCATGCTTGACTCCCGTTTGAGAGGAGCTTCCCAGATACAGTCGATAAAGTCAAGGATTTACTTAAAGAAAGGTCCAATACATCTGAGTTTTATAACTTGTGGGAATTTTACACTTCCTAGCCCACAAGTCTAGCCTAAGCTAGTAGGTGAAAGGCCCCTAAAAACAAAATATTACTATTAAATTTTAATTATGCGTTCATTTTAAAGGGTTGTTTCTTACTCAAGAGGAAATGGAGTGATATACTTATGGTGTTTTTGACTCAATAAGAAATAAATAAAGGTAAAGGTGTATTCAAAGAAAAATTACCACTATTTAAAGCAAACTTCTTTTCTTTTTTGCAACTATGTATTGATGAAATGAATGCAACGATAAAAGAAACTAAGCCTATATTTTTTGTAGCTTTTGAGATTATCATTTTTTAAACTAAAATAAACACTACTTATGCAAAAAACAAAATGCAAAAGCTTGACAATGTTTTCTTTTCACTTTTAAAAACGCTCAAAACTCTACCATGCACCTAAAATGCACTATACTTGAGTAAGCTTGAATCTAATGAACTGTATAAAAACAACAAACTGAAGCAAACAAGCTAAGAGAACCAAGAAACAACCAACAAAGGAAGACTAGGAACCCTAGATTGGGTACATACAATGACAAAAATCACTGTAAACTCAATAAAGGCAAGTGACAACCAACCACTAACAAAAGACAGACTAGAAAATCAAAGCCCAAGACCCTGATCACTGATCTGGACAAAGACACTTCACCCTGTAACCCAAACAGGCCAAGCTACTTCAGCATGCAAACAGAAAATAATCCAAGCAAAAGAGACTCAAGGGCTTTCGAAAAATCACAAACTGTGGTCACCAAAGGTCTTCAGACAAACAACCCAGTATTCATAAAGAAAATCAACTGACAAATAGGAATTATGGCAAGACAAGGACAAGCAAACCTTAACTTTGAAAATCCCTATTTCTAGGCATATACGCAACTGTACAGAAGATCAACTCATGTACCATATGCGACTGTTCAATAGAGCAACCCGCGTATGCAGGCCTCTATACGCGACTGTGCAAAAGAGCAACCCGCGTATAGGTACAAAAAATTTCTCAAAAAACAAGAAAAATTCACAAGACTTTCAAATACTAAGGCAAGTATGAACCAGGATAAAAGACCACACACAAACTTCAAAGAAAAGACTGGTTAGGGGTAACATAAACAACCTACAGTAGTCTGGGTTCCTCAATGTAGTCGCTAGTTCTGTTGTACAGGAGTAAACACCTTATAATCAAAGGTCTAGGGTTACCAACATACTCAATAAACTTGCAGGCAATTGACTCTAGAGTACAGTAAAGGAAATAGGAGGATGAGAAAGACTTCCCGATACATGACGGTTGATCCTAGCTTGTCCTCTTCTGCTCTGCTTCTCCTCCAAAGTCTTCAGGGATGCTTCTCCTTCAACTGTCAAGAGTCAATCTTCCAAATACAAGATGATTCATATATATAACCAGGTTAGATAAATCATAAACATAATGTTGAAACATAAACATTTATCAAACCACAATACATGAGATACATTCAAGACACATATGGAAGAAGGATTTTCTTTATTAACAATAATGAAAGAGTTCAGATTACAACCCAATGCCTGAGACAAGGACTCCTCTACAGCCAAAGGATTCTGAGTTCCACTGCTCCAAAGACTTCTGTATAAACTCCACCAGCATAACTTTGCTCTCCAAGTGTATGTACCAAACACCCTCCCCAAGGCCTGTATTTATACATGGTGAAATAAGGCAGTTTCGAAGGTTGAGGAGGTTGAGACAGTTAAGGAGATTAAGGTAAATGGCTTAACTAATCTCAAGTAATCACGTGTTTTTATTTTTAATGTCAAAGGGACATATACGCGGGTATCAAGACTGACAACTCATGTATGAGCCGCGAGTTTCTATAAGAGAAACCTGCGTATACATCTGTACGCAGCCTACAATAACCAACACTTGTGTATAACACGTGAGTTGCGTATATAGAGAGTCGCATATATAACTTGACATAGCAAAAGCGTAAAAATAACCAGCTGGATCGATGATGAATGTAGTTCATAATAATCCCATCTATAGTGTTTTGGGAAACCCTCAATCCATAGATGTCCTTTTGTGTGCCAACATGAGGGATGTCGGCACTCGGACAGAGAGGTGCCATTTAGGTGGATAACAAGCATCTACAGGAAAACCAAAAAAAACAAAATTACTTATCTGCAAAAATGAAAGGAAACTGCTTAATATGTACAAATAGAACCTCTGGTTGTTGAGGAGCCCTTATCAGCAATCAGAGGCTACGTCTAAGCACTTATACGAACATGATCATACACAGCAAGAATGTAACTTATATTAAAATGAGGAATAATATTTACAGAATCTATACACCAGCGACTAGCTACCAAGCTCTCGCATGGAGGCCGATATATATAATGTTTAGAAGGACGAGTAGGTTGACCCTTTTAGTGGTCGACCACTCCTAAAACTTTAAATCATTATTAAAAACAACTAACTAAATTCCAACACACAGTGCTTCTCCTTCTCCCTCGCGCACTGGTTCTCCTTCAGCATGAACAATGGTGTGATGTGGTATACCTGCTCCTTCTTTAGCGTGTTGGTAGAGTGGTGTCAAGCAAGGGTAGTCTACACAATGGAAATCTTCTAGAACAAAATTTTTCCTTCATTTAAATGCGTGGACTGGTGGCGAGCAATTAAGCAAAGGAGCGTGAAAACAGTCCTTCTAGAATGGGAGCCTCTTCATTATTCAAGTGCATGGATAACAAGCAATCTACAAACTATTTCAATGTTTTTATGCCTGAAATATTTTATCAACATCGCACAGTCTAACTAATGAACTAAGCGGTGAATTGCATCGTGAACTGGATAGAAAGCTGAACAGAGAGCTAGACATGCTACATAACAAGCTGGATGTTAAGCTTAATTCATGGCTGAATTCTATTAGTTGGGTGCTAGTTTTAATTATGGTTGGGTTGCATCACCATCCATTTTATGACTACGTGTTTCTATTGTGCCCCTCCATTTTCTTCACGAAGTGCATTAATCCTCCATATTTGTGTGCCTATACATCCCTTTATGACCTGCATAAAACATAAAAGGAATGCGTTAGTTTGTATACTATATATAAAATCAATCCGTTATTTTGTATGATATACATAAAAACCAAATGAATTATCTATAATATAAAAAAATCATTAAATATGGTTAAATAATTCATATGGTCTCTTTATGTTTTCAACCATTCATTTTTATAAGCCACGTAATGGTTAACTTTAATGGATGTCCCTTATATAAAGTAACAACCTTTTTAATATTTAAATCATTTTAGCTTTTTAATATTTAATATTTTCATTTCTTATTAAATTTAAATCAATTTTTTTTTAAAACTTATTACAACTTAAATTTACGAATATCTTAAATGATGATTTTAATATATTGATTTTTCAATTATCTATTTGTTTGATAATTGAATATGTATTGATTTGCATATGTAGGATTAATATGACCAGCGAGAAATAGAAGGTGACGATAAAACAAACAAAGAACCTAATAACAAACATGCCATTAAAACTCAGTGCATAACTTAGGACTGAAAGAAGGGGCTGGATGGAGTGCCAAAATGCGAACTAAATGCAATAACACATCAAAAATGATGAATTAAGCTTATTTTACATTTATAAGTTATAATTGATGAAAATATAGTAAAAGATAGACAAATTAAAGATAAATGTATCAGATTTAGGTAAATAGGCTAGGAAATTATTGTAAATAACATCATTATAAAAGACAATTTCGGGGCCCAACACAGCCCTTGACACAGGGTGCTCACACTTTTCAGTCACTGAGTCAACTAAGGATTCCACTCTGTCAGTTCTCCTCCTTGTAAGTTTCTTTGTTGGGTTTCCAACTTCGAAAACCACTCATGCAATACAATGGGAAACTCAGAAAACAAAATCCCATGAATACATGTGTAGAGGTATCTTCCCAACCACTCTATTGGGTTCAACCGAGATCATTTTATTTCTTTTTCTACTAATTCTAACGCTTTAAAATCCACCTAATATTGGATTTCAGGCTTCGTCGGTTGCCACAACATATCCCTCACCAAAATGATCTGGGTCCTGGCAATGAAACCATTTATTGGCTTTTCTGCTTCCTTTTGACCTAGGTTCAATCCCTTCTGTTTAACGCAATAAATCCCAAGAGATCGGCCTGACAGAGCAAAGCTCAGTCGGCAACACCTTTAATGCAGATGCGGTCTCACCTGAGATATCTTCCTTATGGGTAACTTCCAGAGCCAGGTTTTCGCAGTTGGTTGGGGGATTTCATGTCCCTTGGGGACATGCCAAGGTGCTCGACTAAGGCTGATGGGTGGGGTTTTGACACTTATTCTACACATCCAAGCTGTGACATGATTCCTCCTTATGCAAGTATTGTATCAACAATTCAATGCAACATAAGTACATTTAGACATTCACAATAACGGTGGAATAGATATCAATATATTCTTCATAATCAGATACATATGCATTCACTCACATCAACAAATATACATTCATATTAAACACGTTCATCATTCATACATTCGACATAGTAGTTAACATGGAAACCTATTCAGGAAAAACAACAAAGGTGCTCTTCATATGGCATGAGAAATGTATGCACCTTCTTTCGGAGTGCTAAGCTACAGAATATGTTCTATATCTTCTTCTTTATCTACACAGACTCTTTCTTCCTCTCATTCTCTTTGTTCTTCTCTTCTACTCCCTCCCTACTTGACTCTACTAATAATCTGCACACAACCTGGATCAACTCAATTACTCCTAAACTTCTATGCACTCAGCTATAGATACTCAACTCCATGCACTTAGAAAACTAACATACAACAATAACAGGGGAGATTCCAACAGTGGAGAAGCTAACCCACATACAACTTGGGTTCCTCATTTTATAACATCTTTACATACTCTTTACATGTCACTTTCTCAGTCGAATTCCTATACTTATCCAACAGGTTGTCTTTCCTATTCTATAAACACATGAAAGTAGGCACTACTGGCCCAAATTACAAATATGCTTTTATACGTGCAGATTCCATCGAATATAGACAACCTCATCTCCACGATATTCCCAAACTGTTGCTTTCTAGTTGTTATCCCCTACAGTCATTTTCCAGCCTTTATACCATTGCATGCCTTCTGGTACTATTATTTTGTCACACCTTTCCTTGTTGCATTCCTTCCTTCTATTGCACATCTTCCTTCAATCATGCATCTTCTTCTGTCACGCATCTTCTTCTATCGCACATCTTCTTCTTTTGTATTTTTCATTGTTTCCTCTTGAACTGCTTCTTTCCTTAACTCCTTCTTTATCTTCTTTTTCCGTGCCTCGTTTTCCTTCTTTTCCTTCATCCATTTTTCCTTCCTTCTTGTTAGTATTATTAATCCTCCCTTGTCCAATTTGGTCATATGTCTAAATTAGGAGTCATGTCTAAATCAAGAGTCCATCCAATCTATTTTTAGTCACTAGCACCATTGGGTCCACTTGGCCTAATTGGGCACATGTTCCAGTTACTAAAGTGTGGGGAACACTAATTGAGGCCTGCTACCACTGATTTCACTTGCATACATCATTTTAGGAGCCTCCTAGACCAATCCCTACAATTTAGAATCCACTAGGAGTGCCGACACCAACCTTCATTAGTTGAGTTCAGTTAGTGACTAGTCAAGCTGAGTTAGGATTCAGTTACATTCAATTATATTCCTCTACATTCAGTTAGCGTTAGGTTTGTATGGCTACATGCAGGAGACGTGAATTTATCACCTACCACAGTCATTTAGCCTTAGTCAACACTGAAGTAGACACTTGAGTTGTTTTTTAGAACTCTGTTGAACTCTGACAATGGTTTAGACAAGGTTAGTTAACTATTGAGTCCTTCGACAGTGATTTAGACAAGGTCTTAGTTACCTACAGTCAAGTAGAGTTTAATCAATTTGAATTTCCTCATGTGGATTCGAATTGCATGTGGCTATTTAATGCATTGTACTTCAGTGTAATTACTTTTTGATTAATGAAAGCATTCACAATTGCAAGCCATTTTTGCACTATTTCATTCTTCAAAAATTGAGTAACTTGTGTGATCTATCTTGTGAGTTGTTTGTTTGTCCACATATCTATGTGCTCAATTGAATTATTCTTTTGATTCCTCTGTCACAACTCCTTTATCTTCTTATACTTACTTCTTCACATACTTAAGCAGAATTCTAAGTGAATTATGATTTCCTTTACCTAGGCCCAACAACAACACCATTGTGTTGAGGTGTGTAAGGAATAGAGTGATGCATCTAGATACCTTCACCTCCACAACATTTAATGAATTCAGATTTGACATATTCACCACCATTATTAGGTATGAGTAATTTGATCTTTCTTCCACACTAATTCTTGTTGATTGCATGGGCAGACCCAGGTTTACTATAGTCAACCAACAACACCCCTAGATCACTGGCCCTTTCGGCGACAGACCGCACAGCGGCCTGAAGTCTCACCCGAAGTGATCCTAATGGGTTGGCCAAGGACTCAAGTGTCTTGGACCAGGTTCTGTAGTGATCCTACTGGTGGCTCGCAGCTCTCATAGCTGCGAGATCTCTTTCTTGCGCACCGCGTGATCCTTCGCTCGCAATGCATGGTCTAGTCCCCACTCGAGGCCCTTCTAGCCGCGGTATCTCTACCCTTGCGCACATCACATGGACTCTTCTCTCTTACAATAGTCCCAGTCTCAACGCATCACCTCACCCCATGCGATGTGTAACCCCTGCTCAACACTAAGTCCTCAGCCTGCGGCATCTCACACTGCAGCTCCTCTGCCGGTGCGGTATCGCCTTCTTGCGATACCCTCTGTCCACGGCTTAGCGCACTTAACGTTGTTCGTGTCAACGCGCAAGACTTGATACCCAGACTGTCTTACTATGATTAATTAACTATCTAAGCTAAGCATAACTAAGTCCTTATACGAAGTGCCAAGGACTTTGACCTGTATATACCTTTCTGTAGTGCTGTAACCAAACAACTCATTCATATATTAACTGTAAGAAGATTGCATAACATAATCGGATAGATGCAGCAAATAAAAAAAATATGCAAATCAATCACAGAACACGGGATTTTAACATGGTTCGCCCCCAGGATGGGAGTTACGTCCACAAAACTATGCTTCTCTATTATAGCTTAGGGGAAGGCAAACACAGTTCTGCTGCACCTCATATGCAGCTCAAGATCTTCTCTCTTAGATCTTTCTTCTCTACCTTTATGTTGTCGCTCTTACAACATACTCTTCCCCCTCAGTTGATCCCTGCGGATCGTTACATGCATGCTCTACAAGCCGGCTACTGGTTTTAGTAAGATTGCTACCTCTAGACCCAGAACCAGAGCTCGGCTTTTACAACAGTCTACTTACCCTTATTTCCTATTTCAATCACAACTGTCTCTCTATCAAACCAACTAGCTAACCCTTTACAATACAAAATTACATTCTTATATAGGCAGCTCGAAGGTCGTGCCATTACAACACTGTGGGCCTGTCCCAGCAGTAACCCAAAACCCTAATTAGTGACAGTCGGTCCTCTCTGTCCTTGAGATAGCAGCTTCCCATCACACCACAGCTCTCTGCAGTCTTCCATGCTTCCCGGCACTGATCATGGGTACTATGCACCGCTTCACTTCTCTGCCCTTCGTCTTCAATGCTTGAGGCTCGTTGCTCCTTCTTCTTTATGAGGGTCATTGAGCCCTCCTGTCTTCCGCCGCTACCTTCAATGCAGTGGGTGAGCTCTCCCTTCTCAGCCGTTCAGGTACTGTTGCCTTTCTTTGACTTTCGTATCTCAAGAGTCATGGTTTCCGGCTCTGCTCTGCAGCTGGAACTATGCTACGGCATCGTAGCTCTGCCTTATCTTCTTTCCACCAAAACTTATCTTTCTGCCAAAATTAGCAGCTTCTTCTATAGCTGCGGGACCCTACTCCAACAGTCCCCTAACACTTACTTGTGGCTCGTCCTCGAGCCACCTGGAACGGGCTTCTCCTGTTGTAGCTTCTCCTTTGCCTCCTGCGAAGTCTTCTGCAACTTCTGCCGAAGTCCTTCGACTTCGTTCTTCATTACCTCGGCACGTTCCCTTGGAATTTTGGTAACTTATTTCGCTGAGCTCTCTTATCCTTTCTGCCCATAGTCACGGTTTCGCTCTCTTCGCTCTTTCTCTTTTATGAATGCTCTAGTGTTTGAGAAGTGCTCCCCATATATCCTTTCCTTTTTATCTGGGTTAGAACTTTTATCACAAGGAAAATCCGTATCTTCCAGCCTTCTCAAACATTTCCTTCCATCTAGAGCCTTGTGGATGGAGAAGAAGCAACCCATGAACTCCGTTCCGAGAACAATCCTTTGTCCTCGTTCTGGAAGTCTCCCCTCCACTAGGTGTGCAGTCTTCTCTGTGAATGTTTTTAAGTCAAGAAGTTGTTTTTCTACTGTGCTCTGCATCTTTTCCTGCGATGACTTCACCGTGTCAATTGAGTCCTTTAGTATGTCGCACGTCCTTGTTGCGATGAGTTCATAGTCATCATCTGTGAGTGCAGTCTTTAGAGCTGGCTTCGAAGTTTTTTGCTTCTTTCTCTTCTGTGTCTCTGTGGTCCCTTGGCTTCCATTCTTTGTCGTAGGTGTCTCTACTGAGTCTTCTGGTAGGTCTTTTCTCTTTTCACGTGGCGGTCGCACTTCTATTGTACCTTGTGCATGGGTGTCCAATTTTTCTTTACCCTTTTCTGGTGGGTCTATCTGGTCAGTCTCCATTGACAGTGGCGTGGTATCTTCCTATTCTTGTCGCCACTGGTCATCAAAAACTTTGATGACATTCTCAACGTCCTGCATGGTCATTCTAAACCAGTCGAGATCCCAGTCATCCCTTTTAGTCCTTTTAGGCCTTAGGTAGATTCTATGGCTGTCCGCCATAAAATTAAGCTGGTTATCATATGCGTCCACAGTCTCTGTACTGATCCTTGGTGATTGCTGTATAAGGTTCTTCAACATCAAATAGTATTCATAAAATACTATCGTGTTAACCTGTTTCCTTGCTTGACTGCTAGTGTCCCATAAACTGGCATAGTGCACACCCCTGGGCGCTCCTCCTGCGATCTGTGGAAACTGGCTGTTGGGGGGTTCCTTCCATGCGACAAATGCACACAGTATAAGCAGCCACGAGAAGTGGAAAGGGTGGTTGGCTTGATCTTGGGCTGCCAAACAATCTTCCTGGAACATATTTAATAAAAATAACGACCAATTGAACTGCTCTCCTTCTGTAACTTGTATGGCCAGATTGATCACCGATCCTGTGACTTCCTTTGGTCGGACCTTGGTAAGCAGTCTGCCTGCGAGCAGACTGGCTGTAAATCTGAGTGTCTCATTCTGTAAACTCATGATATCATAAGCCCTGCCTCCTCGTTGTAGCTGATACTTTTTCACTAAGGCTGCTGGCAGTTTGGAGTCCTTGGTCTTTCCTATTATCTGTATCTCGGTATCTTTACTAGTCTTAGACAGGCCGGTAACACGGTGTATCAAGTAGACATTGAGGTCAATTTTGTGACCTAGCTAGAGATAGCCTCCATGTACACACGATAGGAGGACACGCACCACAGCATTAACCTCTGCGCTACGTCCAAAATGGGGTAGTCTCAACACATTGAGCAGACCTGAACGCTCAAGAATCTGGACATGTGGCAGGGGAACGAATTCTTCTCTACCTGTCCTTGGGTTCTTCTCAAGCACAAGATACGCATCTAGCTTGAAGTGAGGGTACGTCTTACCATCCCCCAGGTTCTAATCAATAAATTTGACAACACCAGCATATCCTACTAAATCACCATTTTCCTTTACTCGAGAATCTATTGGCAATATGGGCACAGGAAGCTTACCGCTCTTGGAAAGTTTGATGTCTGGAGCGCCTTCAACTCGTGGTATGAGGTAGTCCATTGCACTACGGACTTCATCGTCTGGCTTGGAACTGGATTCCTCCATGAGCTGGGAATGGCTTCTCGTCTTTGGTGGTTCTCTGGTTCGGGACGAGCTCGGTGGGTTAGCTGTAGATGGCAACGTCATAGCTCTTGCAGGCCGTGACGCTGAAATCTTCTCAAAATGTTTTCTAGAGGCTCGTCCTCTGACAGGACCCAATAAGCATAAAAGGGCAGATGTGCAATGGCTGCAACTTCTGAAAATCACAGCACGCTGCAACAACTTAGCTCCACATAGGGAATGCTTAACACTTATGCTCCAGCTCTCGGTTTTTCTGGAACCATAACCGTCCCAATTGAATACTTTCTGCTTTTATGTCAAATACGATAATCCCGAACCTAACGGTCATCGAGACTGGGCGCGTCGGTCATATTAATTGCCCGGATAGGACCAGACCCGTCCTTCGATCCTCAATTAATGCTAAAATCTTGATAGAATTTTCCTCGAGACATGTGTGTACAGGCGTCAGTCTCGTCAGAGATTTATCAAATTTGGAAAAATTTATTAGACTATTGCCAAATCTACGGTAGGGGATATCAGTCATTTCTTCATTAACTATCTGGCAGACAGTCACTTGACTAGCCCACTGTCGGTTGCAAACTGAGTACGTGGCAGGGGAAACATCTTACTGCTGCGATGCAACTCCGCATCACCTATGCAAACAAACAGTGTCAAAAAAAAAAATTGTTTTTTATTTTGTTTTTTTTTTTTTTTGCTGTAGGCTCATTCCCGGTGCGATGCCTCCTTTCAACTACACGGGAAATCTGCACCGCTATATACTGGTTTAAGCTAGGGCTGAGAGGTGAGGTGGCTATCACTATAGAGCTTAAGCCTACTGCCATTAATCCATGTGGGAAGAAGCTCCCCGTTCAACTGGCTAAGCTGAACGGCACCGCCCTCTGTAACTTGCTGTATCTGATATGGCCCCAGCCAATGTGTCTTGAACTTCCATGGAAACTTAATGAATCTGCTATCATAGAGGAGCACTAGGTCTCTGATCTTGAAATTCTTATTCTTAATATGTCTGTCATGCCAAGCTTTTTCTTGTGCTTTCTGCACTTTCTGATGGAATCCTGCGATGAATCTGTCTTCTTCTAAGGCCAGCAGTTGTGCTAGCCTTTCCTCCACTGTGTCTATATCAGTCATTTCAGTAATTTGAGCGATTCTTAAACTGGGAAGAATGTACTCCATAGGCATAACAGCCTCCTGTCCATATACTAAGTTGAAAGGTGTGTGTCCCGTAAGTTTCTTGCATGTGGTCCTGTATGCCCATAATACAGCGTTAACTCTGAGGTCCCAATCATTCCTCTGGCTATTGCAGATCTCAGTAAGAGCATTTTCTAGAATCTTATTGAAGGCCTCCACCGTACCATTAGCCTGTGGATGGTAGGGATTGCTCTTATAGTGCTGAATCTGGAATTCTTCTGTCAATGCCTCAATAGTGCTATTCAAGAAATGTGTGCCTTGATCACTCATCAAAATTACTGGGCATCCAAATCTAGTGATGATATTTTCAAATAGGAACTGTGCAGCTGTAGCAGCATCGCAATGTCTTACTGCTTTGGCCTCTGCCCATCTGGTGAGTTACTCTGTTCCGGTAATAATATATCTCGCTCCCGTGCGCTTTCCTGGTGGGTTGATAGGACCCACAAAATCTATAGCCCATTTGTCGAATGCACGCAGCGTGACCTACGGTCGCAGCGGCATTTCATCGCGTCGCGAGGGTTTTCCCACCCTCTGGTAGATATCACAGCATATGCAAAAGTCCTTGGTGTCTTTGTGTAATGTAGGCCACCATAATCCTGCCTCTAGGATTTTCTCCGCAGTCGGCTTTCCACCGAAATGACCTCCTGCGGTTCCTGAGTGTGCCTCTTTGAGAATAGCGTCTTTTTCATGCGGCATTACACATCTGCATAGAACTTCATCCGGACCTAACTTATATAGGCATCCTGCAATGAGGGTGAAGTCTGCTGCCTTAACAACCAATTGTTTCTTTTGCTGCTTAGTGAACTCATCAGGTGCTACTCCTGTAGTGAGGAATTGAATAATGTCGGCATAGTAGTCATCTGCAATCTGCACATAGAACAACTACGCATTGGGCAGATTGTCCTCTAGGTTACTGGGTTCTTCCCCTGAGTCTATACGCGACAGATGATTAGGCCTAGCATTCAGTCTTCCTGGTTTCACAATGATTTCAAAATCATACTCCTGGAAGAGTAACCATCTGCAGATTCTCCCCCCTAACACTGGTTTATTGACTAGGTACTTCAATGCGGAATGGTCAGTAAACATTTTAAACGAGGCGCCCAATAGATGGTGCCTAAACTTCTGCAGTGCATACACCATAGCTAAGCTCTCTCTTTCTGTTGTGGTGTAGTTTTTTTCTGCTATTGATAGCTTTCTGCTGGAATATGCAATGGGATGGTCAAGATCCCCTTCTCCTGGCTGTGTTAAGACAACTCCTAGTGCGATGCCAGATGCGTCCACATGTACATGAAATGGCTTAGTCCAGTATGGAAACACTAGGATGGGTGCTGTAACCATCTTTTCTTTAAGCATGTCTAGGCTCTGCTGACATTCCTCATTCCATAGGAATTTTACATATTTCTTGAGCAATTTCTCCATTGGTGTTGTAATCTTTGCATAGCCCTTGATGAACTTTCTGTAGTACCCAATATGACCAAGTACTATCCTTAGTTGCTTAACTGAATTGGGTGCTGGAAGGTTTACAATGATGGCGATCTTCGCGGGATCTACCATCAAGCCTTGTCTGAAAACAATGTGACCCAACAAAATACCAAATGGTGCACAAAATATACATTTCTTCAAGTTCAAAGAAATCTGGTACTGCCTACATTTCTCTAACATCAGTCTTAAGTCTCCTATATGCTTGTCAATTAGTCCAAATACAGTCCAATTATCAAAATATACTTCTAAGAATTTATGGATGTATTCTTTAAATACAGCAACTACTACTCTAGAAAATATAGCTGGTGCATTCTTAAGACCAAAGGGCATTACCGTGTACTGGAACAAGCCCCATTCTGTTGCAAAGGTGGTCTTAGATCGATCTTCTGGATGTATTCTGATCTGATGGTAGCCTGAAAATCCATCAGTGAAGGAGTAGACCTCCTGTCCTCCCACGTTGTCTAATACCTCATCAGTGAAAGGTGTCGGAAATGGATCATGAAGTGATGCATCATTGAGTTTTCGCAGATCGACACAGATTCTGATGTCCCCTTTTGTTTTCTTCTCTTGGACGACCATGGGGCTAACCCATTCACTTTCTTCTACTGGTTCAATGATGCCTGCTGCTAGCATCTTATCGATCTCGTCCTTGACTTTTTCTTTGTAGCGCGGATTCAATCGGTATGGGCGCTGCTTAACTGGTCTAGCATCCTCTTTCAATGGTATCCTCATCACTCCCAGGTCTCCAAATATTCCCTTCATCTCTGTGAACTTGGTGGGAAATAGGTCCTGATAGTCGTGTAACAAATCTGCAATCTGTCCGACTGTTTCATCGTTCCAATAGTCTCCAATAGAGGCAAACTTAGGTTCTGCGTCTGTACCAATATTGACCTTTTTAATCTTGATGGGCTCAGTGATTGCTGGAGTCTCTAACTGTGGTCCCCCAACATCACGAGTTCCTTCCGACTCCAGAATGTTGGTTTTGAGAGGGTCCTCCTCCTCATCCTTATCTTCCTTGTCTGGTGTTGCTGCGAAGTTATAGCACTCAAGCGCATCTTGCAACTGAATGGTCCACTCAGGTTGTACTGGCATTGAGATGGTGCAATCCTCAAATATCCTGGTCTTGATTATGTCTAGGGCCTGAGCAATACTTGGATATTCTGATTCAAATGCAAAGGTGAGCAGGAAACTGTCTGTCATAAGTGGCCATGTAGTCATCCCTTTGCGCAATTCAGTCTCTGTGTACCAGTTCCTTGGAACTGCGTCCAATGTGTGGATGAATCTGTGTACCCATTCATCCTCTGGAATTTCTGACCAGCTATGTTCACATGTCTGAATGTGTGCTCTAGGATCAGTTTCTCCTATGTACCTCTGCTGAACATACTCTTTGTCGACCGTAAATATGATCGCCATCAATCTTTTAATATCATCCCATGATGCGATATTTTCTTTATGCGCGTACCACCATCTTGCAGGTGTGGCTCATACTGCAAGGTCCATAGCTGCGATTCTCTGTTCATAAGGCATCTGTTGCTCAAACTGCTTAAGGAAGTCCTGGATATCTGTCAGTCCATTATATGATGGAATATCAGTGGTCTCTGCCCCAATCCATTGCAGTGATTTACTCATAAACGCACATCTGCGAGCTGAGACTTCGTAAAGTCTGTTCTGCCAGTTCTCTAAACCAACATCAGAATCCAATGCGCATGAGCTGTCGCACCGCCAACTAATGTTCCCTTCTGCGGTTGGGTTGATGTAGTCGTTCTGGTTCGCAGTCATCTGGTAAAGGCTATCCATGTTATGTGCTTCCTCCTTTGCTCGTAAGGGTTCAATATACCTAGGACCTTGGTAAGGATCCAGCGGTGCGATGACCCAGATTTGCGCATCCTCAAAGGTCATTTGTCTTCTCTTAAGGTCAATGACAGCCTTTCTATCAATTGCCCATCCAATACTTCAATAATGCTAGATATGGTCGACTGTCGCCAATGATTTCTATAACCTCGAAGTCCACAAAGCTGCGTACTACGTCAATGTCAACTGGCACCTGAGGCAGTCGACCCAGTGGTGATACTCGCTACTGATTAGCTAGTCTCAGGTGGATAGGTGATATGGCTAACTAAGGACTGCCCATCTGTTCCCATGTCTGCTTAGTTAAAACATTCACCTCTGATCCCAGATCTAAGATGAATTCGTCCATTTCGAATTCTCCAATCTGTGCTGTGAGTTTCATCTCCCTCCCGGTCCTTGTATGTCCTGTAATATTATGAATAGCGCGGTGTGCACTGCTTGATAGGGGAGGTTGCTGGCACTGATCTATGATGCGTTGTAGCTCTCCAATGGATTTTTCATTTCTCAAGAGCTTCAAACAACTGTGCAGGAAAGATTGTACATTTCCTGTCAATTCATCCTCGTTGCATATTCTCGATGTGGTAGCCTGCGGTATCTGTTCTGGGCTATCGCTACAAGGTGCTTGCTGCGGTACGCCCCTAGACGGCAGTACCTGCGATCCTGATTGTGTAGGTTCATCAAAGGAAACCTTGGCTTCATGAAATGTCTCTTTATTCTTCTGTAGGTCAAGTGCTGTTGCTTTACCAGGAGCTCTGCGTACCCACTCCTGACTTGTGTTCTTTCCGGTCTCCTGCGATGTCCCACTGGTGGAAGCACCGCTCCGAGTCACAATATTGACTTTTGGTTCTGGCTCTGTCTGTTCAGCAACAATAAGCTGGACGTTCTGGTGTACCAGTGGCTTAGGGTCTTTGATCTTAGCTATCAGGATAGGACACTCTTCAATGGTATGATCATAAGATTTGCATTAATTACAAGTGGTAGTGGGGTTCTGACAATCCCTAGCATAGTGTCCTACAACTCCTCAATTATAACAAGTGATCGGTCCACGACCTTGGCCAAAACCTCCTCCTCGGCCAAAGCCTTCTCCACGTGCAAAGCCTCCTGCGCGGCCTCATCCTCTGAATCCTCCTGCACGGCCTCCATAATCCTGAGCCGGCTGTGGTCCTGCTGCTGGACCCGGTGTTTCTAATTGGACTTTGTACACATCATGTTTTCTATCTAACATGAGATCATAGGCTCGGCAGTCCTGTTCATCATGCCCGACGGACTTGCAGAAGACACAGTATAGGTTCTTAGGTGTCTGTACATACTTCTGAAGCAAAGGGCATTGCTGAGGCGGATGTCCTTGTGTTTTACATATTTCGCACCATGGTCCTTGTGTTCATGGTAAGGGGTTAGGAGCCCCTGATGCTAAATATTCTGCGAAGACTAGACAGTTGTCTTTGGTATGACCCTGTGCTCTACACTTTATGCACCATATGTCTTGCATAACCTCTTTTCCTTTCTTAAGTTCGTGTATCTATAATGTGAGGTTGGCCAACTAGTTCTGTAGGGTTGTCATGCCCATGGTAGTCTCTGCTAGAGGTGAACCCTCCAGTTTCATTGCCATCTCCAGTGCTTAATCTTGAGTAGTGAGTTTCTGTTGCATTAGTGGTAGTCTGATGTGAGCGAGCAGCGCTGCAATAAACCATTCCTTATGCTGCTCTGGCACAAATTCAAAGCTTACTTGGTCTATAAGGGCTTTGAATTTCTGGTCAAAGTCCCATACGAATTCTGATGGAAGCTGTTTAATATCCTTGAGCTCTGTTATGCACTGAGACTCAGACTTAGGTTTCTTAAACTATTTGATCATGGCGTTCTTAACCTGGGCAAGTGTCTTGGGTAATGTAGTATACTTTATGTACCATGTCAAGGCTCTGTCTCTGAGTGTGGTGACCAACTGTACAAGTTTAAGGTTATCATCGTTGATGGTTTTAATGGTCCACATGGCTTCACATAGGAACCAGTGCTATTCCAGTTCTTCTGCTCCTGTACCTTTAAAAATAGGTAGCTTCATGTTGTCTCCCATTCTATTCCTCTGTGGTGGGTTCTGACTGATGGGGTTACTACCACTCAGTGGTGTAGGTGAAGGTGATGTAGCGGGAGTAGGTATTGGCTGCGAACTACTAGATGGAGTGCCTACGGGGTTATTCTGAGTCCCTGTCTGTTTCTGTGGGGTATAGGGGTGGTAAGGGATACCCCCCTCTGGTTCGTCTGTGGTACTAGGACTCTGTTGTCTAATATTGTCTGAACTGTCTTCAAATATAGGAGAGCTAAAATCTACTTTATACTTCTTTCCACTACGTGTTCGCCCAATGTCATCAAAATCACTTTCAAACTCTTGTGACATTACTATCTTTACTTATTCATCTGAAACTAGATCCATTGTTCCTTTTTCATATAGCAGCATCTTAAGGGACAAATTTAGAGATCTTAGGTACTTACCACGATATCCGCTGAAGAAGTATCGTTCAGCTGCGCTGAAGCTCTTTCTTTGGTCAACTACAAATTCTGTAACAAAGCCTTCTAGCACACTTGTCAGCCAGAAGTCCACTGCTCTCGTAATCGAATTGTCGAGGTTCTGTACGGTCTGAATCAGCTCCGGTGTCCAGACAATGTTTCTTTTCTTCTTAAATGTGTTCCTATCTGTCAACTTGGATAACCACTCGAAAATCTCGTTTCCATAGGTTGCAAAAAATATAGCGTGTATGTCTGAAGCGATATGCTTTTCTAACCAGGCTTCTGTGCTTAGTCTAGGACTCCGATTTTCTTTCTTGGTGAACTCTCTTAAGTCTAAATCTAGCCACTGGTGAAACTCTTCTCTGGTAGGATGCCAACAGAACATTAACTCCCAGTCGTTTAAACCAGCAACGGCACCATTTGTTGATTGCATGGGCAGACCCGGGTTTACTATAGTCAACCAACAACACCCCTAGCTCACTGGCCCTTTCGGCGACAGACCGCACAGCGGCCTGAAGTCTCACCTGAAGTGATCCTAATGGGTTGGCCAAGGACTCAAGTGTCTTGGACCAGGTTCTGTAGCGATCCTACTGGTGGCTCGGAGCTCTCCTAGTTGCGAGATCTCTTTCCTGCGCACCACGTGATCCTCCACTCACGATGTGTGGTCTAGTCCCCACTCGCGGCCCTTCTAGCCACAGTATCTCTATCCTTGCGCACATCGCGTGGACTCTTCTCTCTTACAATAGTCCCAGTCTCATTGCATCACCTCACCCCGTGCGACGCGTAACCCCTGCTCAACACTAAGTCCTCAGCCTGCGGCATCTCGCACCGCAGCTCCTCTGCCGGTGCGGTATCGCCTTCTTGCGATACCCTCCGCCTGCGGCTTAGCACACTTAACGTTTTTCGTGTCGATGTGCAAGACCTGATACCCAGACTGTCTTACTGCGATTAATTAACTATATAAGGTAAGCATAACTAAGTCCTTATACGAAGTGCCAAGGACTTCGACCTGTATATACCTTTCTGTAGTGTTGTAACCAAACAACTCATTCATATATTAACTGTAAGCAGATTGCATAACATAATCGGATAGATGCAGCAAATAAACACAATATGCAAATCAATCACAGAACACGGGATTTTAACGTGGTTCACCCCGAGGATGGAGTTACGTCCACAAAACTGTGCTTCTCTATTATAGCTTAGGGGAAGGCAAACACAGTTCTGTTGTACCTCATATGCAGCTCAAGATCTTCTCTCTTAGATCTTTCTTCTCTACCTTTACATTATCACTCTTACAACATACTCTTCTCCCTCAGTCGATCGCTGCGGATTGTTACATGCATGCTCTATAAGCCGGCTACTGGTTTCAGTAAGATTGCTACCGCTAGACCCAGAACCAGAGCTCCGCTTTTACAACAGTATACTTACCCTTATTGCCTATTTCAATCACGACTGTCTCTCTATCAAACCAACTAGCTAACCCTTTACAATACAAAATTACATTCTTATATAGGCATCCCGAAGGTCGTGCCATTACAACACTGTGGGCCTGTCCCAGCAGTAACCCAAAACCCTAATTAGTGACAGTCAGTCCTCTCTGTCCTTGAGGTAGCTGCTTCCCATCACACCACAGCTCTCTGCAGTCTTCCATGCTTCCTGGCACTGATCATGGGTACTATGCACCGCTTCACTTCTCTATCCTTTGTCTTCAATTCTTGAGCCTCGTTGCTCCTTCTTCTTTATGAGGGTCGTTGAGCCCTCCTGTCTTCCGCCGCTACCTTCAATGCAGTGGGTGAGCTCTCCTTTCTTAGCCGTTCAGGTACCATTGCCTTTCTTTGACTTTCGTATCTCAAGAGTCATGGTTTCCGGCTCTGCTCTGCAGCTGGAACTGTGCTACGGCGTTGTAGCTCCGCCTTATCTTCTTTCCACCAAAACTTATCTTTCGGCCAAAATTAGCAGCTTCTTCTGTAGCTGGGGGACCCTACTCCAACAATTCTCAACCAAGGATTTAAAACCTTTGAAGAGGTCAAAAACTTCTTACTTGTACTTAAGGAAAAATACCCAACAGTATCTGGAAAATTCATCAATGAAGGTTAGGACATATTTGTCTTGACTAATTGAAATATGGGGAAAAGGACTAGCTATTTCACTATGAATAATCTCAAGCGGTGCAGAGGTTCACTAATTATTGACTCTCTCATTCTTGTGCTCTGGGTGTTTTCCTAGAATGCATCCTTAACAAACACCTTTAGAAAACCTGATTTGGGTAACCATATGACCATTTCTTTGTCACACAAATCATATAGGTACTTGTATTTTAGATGGCCAAACCTTTCATGCCATAGCTTCTAGATTCATTAGCATGGATGAGGAGAGCATAGTGGTTTGAGAACGGCATGAAGTGTAAGAACTTGTACACTTTAGAGCTATGATCGAGAAAACCTTTTGTTATGACTCTACCATTCGAAATTTCAGTGATTTCAACATAAATGGGAGAGAATACAACCTTCTTAGGAGACCCAAAGTGGGTCATTTGATAAACTATCAATATATTAGCAGCAAGACATCAGACATACAAAACAATTTTGAAGGAACCATGGTCAAGATATATTCTACCCTTCCCTTTACTTTTAGTTTTAGATTCATCTTCAAAAACAATTTTCAGACCATTCGAATCATCAAGAGAAGAGAAGGCCTCCCTTGTAGAAACCATGTGACTTGAAGATCTAGAATCAATGATAAAGGAATGATATCTTACAGTTCTTGCTACTAGTGCATGAACCCTCTCCTTGTCTTCAAAATTTGATCCACTCTCCTTCTTCTTTGAACCTTCAGGAAGAGATAATTTGTGCTTTTCAAGGATTTGAGTCAACATATCAATTTGTTTCTTCATGAAAGAACTTTCCAGATGATATCCCTTACCATAGTATGCACACTTACTCATTTCACCTTTATATTTCTTCTTCTGGGAATTCTCCTTTGAGCTTGAAGACTACTCATGAGACTTGGACTTGTCTCTCTTTTGATCAAGAGGCTTATTTGACTTCTTCTTTCATTTGGAATCTACCTTTGAATCTCCAGCAACTAAATATTGATCTTTGGAAGGCTTGATGGTTCCCATCATGACCAACTTAGCTTGCTCCTAGGTCAAGCATTCCATGAACTCTACAAGTAAAGGAAACTTCTAGTTTCTAACTTTTAGTTTTGTGGCATAGTCTTGTGGCATGGAAGGTCGATACAAAAACTAAATAGTCAGGGCCAAGCTTCAAAAGGATAGCCAAGACTAGTTGTTCATCTTTCTTTTCAATACCATACTACTTTAACTAAATAACAAGAGCTTTGAACTTGGAGAAGTAAAATTGTAAGGACTTGAAATTGCTTGGACTTATTAAGAGAATCTCATTCTCCAGTGAATGTCCCCTCATTTATGTCTTTCCAAATAATGTTTGGAGTTTATCCCATACTTAATTTGGTTATGGAAATCCATCTATATGGAAAATAAGGTCTCTAGATGTTGCACCGAAAATTTCCACAGTTTCCTATTTTCCTTTCAGAAAGCCTAGCCTGATAATCCTTTAGAAACTTTTTTCCATCCATAGGAAGGCTGTCGCTTTACTCCAGTTATGATAGAGCACCATCAGTGCTCTGTCCAGCAGATAAAAGTGCATTGGATCTTGTTTGTATTTTGGAAGTAGGCATCGTTGGTGCTTCTCCTTATTGAGCAAAAAGCGTCGACGCTTCTTAACCTGAAGCCAAGTGCGCCAATCAAGCCAAAAACATGAAAAAAATAACATTCTAGAAGCTTCCTTGTGAAATCGTATGTGTATTTTGTTCCTAATAGCTAGGGAGAGGTGGCATTCTCCTTCCTCACTTGTTGGGATCACCTCCTATCCATTCCCCAAGTGAATCTCATCATATTTGTCCTATAAATGAAATCCTTCATGAAGTGAGTGAGGGGAGGCCAAAGAAAGCACCCTTATGTTGTTGGATTGAGATTTGGTTTAGAGGCAAGATAGAGTGAGCTTATGTATGAAGATATTTTTGTAAGTGTGAAGGATTGTAGATCTATTGTAGAGTATAAAGCTAGCAACATCAAGGATTTATGGTTGTAACTTTAGTCTCTTATTATTAATACAAAAGTGTTCCCCTTTCCCGTATTTAATGTGTGTTAATATCAGTTAAATATTGTTAGACTCCTTGATCACTAACATAGATGATTGATATGTCATGATTCTCTCACTTTGTTCTTTTGTCTTTTGATCTCTTTTGTAGGTACTAAAGTTTGCAAGAAGAAATTTTGGAACAAGGACGAAAGGACTTAGATTTGAGGTATGATTTTGGTTTCGTGTTGATCAAATTGATTATCTAGGGGAAGGATATCTTGTTGTACTCGTTTGTTCTACACGTGTGTCTTACAGGATAGAGGAACAAGTAGTGTTCGCCTCGATTACAGAATTCCTTGAAACAAAATTGGCGACTCCTCTAGGGAAATCTTAATCCAGCCAGATCTGGGGTAGATCCAATCAGATATGGAGTAGATACAGTTAGATCTACAACTATTGGTAACTTTCTCACTTATGAAGTTTAAATTCTCTTCCTTATCTCATTTCAGCTGATAACGTAAGAGATCTATATTATTGTTATGTTAATTGCCTCTATTTGGAAGTTGTTATTACTTCTTCTAGTCCAACTCATCCCATTTTTGGTTTGTTTTGCAGAGCTTTATTTTTTTCATCTTCAGATCCGTCAGCACACCTAGATTTTTCTGATAGAGCGTTGTTACCTCACAGGTTCCTTTTTCCTCTTGGTGTTCAGCTTCAATAGCTCTTTTCCACAGTTTACATAGAGCACCAACGGCGCCCTGTTTCAGTGGAAAAGAAGCATCGATACCCCTACAGTGCTCTAGTGCAGCTTTCCTCTGTGTGCCGAGGTAGGTCCTTTCAACTGCCTGCATTTTTATTTTTCATTTTTTATTGCTCTGAGAAATTCTAGTGTGATTTTCTTGAGTTTTTTTATTGATTGAGTCTAGTTGTTTTGGTAATTTGATTCTCATTCGTTGATCTTAGTTTCAAAACATTCACCTTCTTTATTAGTGAAAATTCATAGTGAAAGGAATTGTGTGAAAAACAGTCTTTGATTCTTTGATTGGTGTGGTCTCCTCTCTAAAAGGATTAGTTGAAAAAATGAAATCTTAGCCTCTCATTAAGTTAGTTTTCTTTAAACTGTTTTGTGTCATTTATGTTTCAAAATCATATTTGAAAATACAAAAAGAAACTAGTTATCTTGTCTTATTTTTGCTTTGAAAAGTCCATTTTTAGTCTGCATGAATGATTTAGGAAAGTGAATATTTTTGATGTGATTGAGTAGGTTTGATTGATAAAATCATTACAGGCTTGGATTTATTTTTTTGAATCAAAGAATTAAAATTCTTGCTGGTTAAAAAGTTTGTGTTTGAAGAATTCTTTTTAGAATTACTTGTTAGGTCTTGCAATTGAATTGATGTGTTTTTGAAAGAAAAATAAATGGTATTTTCCCTACTCTTGATAGTTCTCATTGAAGTAAAAAGAATTGCATCACATATAGATTAAAATTTTCATTTTGGAGAGACACCTCACAAACATTCACTAACCATTAAGATAAAATAAATGGTAGCTTTAGGCTAAACTTTTATAGAAACTTGAATGATAGGGTAGAGACATGTTTAGATGTCTTTAAACATAGGATTTGTCATTTCATTCCTACATTGCATCCTGGTTTTGCATATTTCCTCCACGTACCATCGGTATATAGAATGGCTTTTCACGTACCCTTGAGGTATATCGAAACGTACTTCATGTACTCGATTGTATATCAAAGGGCCTATTTCAAATGGTTGTGCAGTAGACAACACTAATACGGATTTGATCTCCCACGTACCTTGCATATATTAGGAGACCCTACTAGGATTTCCAAACCATCTGAGAAAACCCCTTTGGATATCTTATTGGAGCAATACACGGAGAATAGCACTCGGTGAGCTACTACACATGTTTCGTCTAGGTAATTAGGTGTTCAGGTAAGGGGCCGTCCCAATCCTCCTTGTTTCATTTCATTGTTAGACCCTGCAGTATATCACGATTTGTGACAACTTGACAATCCTAGTGAGAGACCAACTATCTTCAACCCATCCTTTCATTTAAGTCTACTTGTAGCCTTTATTTTTCATAGGTTTGTTTGTGTGTGTTTCCTTATTTTTTGACCTAGGGTAGAAAACTTTAGCCACCACCCTAGCTGAGCAATTTATGAGGTGTTATTGTAGATTGTAGGGTTTACCCCCTGACTCTCCTCCTCCCATTGAAGGACAAGAAGGTGAAACCATGGAATGACCAGGTTCTTCTAATGCTCATATAGAAAATATTGTAGCTACCAAAACTAGATAATATTTCAATCCATTGAATCTTCTGGTGGAAAACAGAAAGGTAAAACCAAATCAAAAAATCCTAATAATCAATAGGAAGGTAATAAATCACAAATATTGATGCCGATTCCAAAGGTAAAAGAAAGGTAAAATATCCCTACTTAATCTATGGAGGTGATCATTTTACCAAATAATGTCCTCGTCATGAGGAATTTAACAAGTTTTTGAAAATTTCACCCACCCTAGCATTTCTCAAAGACCCTTTCCCCACCCAACAGCAATTGATTGATCATCAATCCTTGCATGGGCCTTCTTCATCCATTGATGAAGCAAAAATGATCTCCAGTGAGAAGATTAATATAAATACAAGAGCACATAGTTATGACCCCCCTCCCGAGAAGAAACCCAATGAAGTTCCATCCGCTAAAAACTCAACATCCACACCTCCTCCTAGTAATGATATTCATATTGAAAAACCTATACCTGAGGAAATTTTTTCGCCCACCCAAGTGTACGCTTCATAATTCCATTATTAATCCTAACATACGTTCTTACCAATACCATAACATTGTAGAATATTTGGCACAGGCACCATGCATTATGTTAGCCCTAGAAGTACTCGAAACTTGTCCCACCCAGCAAAAAAAATTTCCAACATCACTCCAAGATATGGATCCTAAGAATAGTAACATCATTGCTTTCAAACTGAATGACTTTAAAACCAAGCTCTCACATCAATTGGCTTTCCATCTAACCACCAAAATTACCGAAAAGAATATCTGTCGTACTATTTTGGACAAGGGAGCCTCTACTTTGGTCATGTCTCTGTCTTGTTTCATAGCCATTGGATCCCCTGAGATTAATCGTTTACCTACCACACTCAAGGCCTTTGATGGTTGTGGATTTCAACCCTATGGATTATTGTCTACTATCCATATTGAACTAGGGGGGAATCATTCTCCATCCATGTTGAATTTGTTGATGCTCCTTTGGAATACAACCTACTCCTAGGTCATAACTAATTTTATGCTATGCAAGCTGTAACATCGACCGTTTTTTGGATCGTCTAGTTCCCATTCCAATGAAGGATTGTTACTATAGATCAGTTATATTTCATTACTCCTAACGTTATTTACAATGATGGAAACAAAATCCCACTTATTACTACCGCACAGTATCAGAATATCGGAGTAGGAATTCTTAAATACTCTTCACTTATGGGATTCTTTCTATTGTCAAATCCTCCTTCTGCTTCACAAAATGCATCCATAAATATGATTTCTACCTCTATCATATACAAAGGAAAATATATTGTTGGATCAGTGTCACTTAGTCCTTTTGAAGAAGTCTACAATGCAATGCAATCCACCAGTGATCCTACCATCAACGATCATTTGTTGGTGGCCTCATATTTTTATCACCTGATATATTGGCTAGACAACCACCCCCATCTCTAGATTATCTTTCACATACACTTCCTACTGATGAATCCATTATGGAAGTTATGTCCCTGGAAGAGATGCCTTAGATCATCATCATCGATCCTCTTTCCTTCCCCCTTTCCATGTGGTAGAAGAGCACTTCGTACCAGCAGTTTCATATGATATAGTCATGGACCCTCAGTCTTCCATCCTCACTTGTGATGTCAATTCTGAGGAAAATCTATGTAATATTACCAAAACTATGTTTGTGGATATATGAGTGAAACCTGGTGTTTCAGACAATATTCAAATAGGCCAAAACTCTTTGCCTTCCGAGGTTCAGTTATACACAACCTTATTCAAGGAATTTCGAGATGTATTTGCTTGGACATACAAATAAATGCCAGGGATTGATCCCTCCATTATCATTCATGAGATCAAAACCTACCCTGGTTCCAAGACAATTCACTAAAAATTACGCCAGGTACATCCACGAAAAGTAGCAGCCATTAAGGAGGAAGTTGAAAAAATTCTAAGGGTTGATTTCATATACCCCATACCTTTAACTGAATGGGTATCCAATATATTTATTGTGAAAAAAAATCAAGGTACTATCAGGGTTTGCATCGATTTTAGGTATTTGAATTGAGCTTGTCCCAGAGACAATTTCCCCACTCCCTACATCTATCAAATAATCGATAACTATGCTGGAAGCATCATCTTTTCATTCATGGATGGATTTTCTGGCTATGATCAGATCAAAATCCTCCCTTCAGATCAACATAAGACGACCTTCATTTTCCCATGGGGGACCTTTGCCTATCGCAAATTACCTTTTGGATTAAAAAATGTTGGCGCTACCTTTCAACATGCCATGTTGTATGCTTTTCATGATATCAAACACATTATGGATCCCTACCTCGACGACCTGCCTGCTCACTCCAAGCAGTGAGACCTTCATGTCGATCATCTGAGAGATATTTTTCTTAGATTTCATCATTTAAACATTTGTTTGAAACCCCTCAAATGTGTTTTCTGTGTAAAAATTGGTCAATTACTTGGTTTCATCGTGTCTAAGGATGGCATCTGTATTAATCCTCTGAAGCTCGAAGCCATCATGGCTCTGCCCGCTCCCACTAATATAACAGAACTCCAAAGTTTGCAAGGGAAGGAAAACCTTTTACGTCATTTTTTATACAACTACACAGAAAGGAAACATGGTTTCATGTGATTGCTTAGAAAGGATACACCTTTTTTCTGGGATGACTTCGCTCAGCGTGCATTTGATAATCTCAGACATGATCTTACCCATGCACCTGTGTTGCAACCACTGGATTATACTAAGGATTATTCTCTATATGTGGCTACATCCCTGCCAATTATAGGCATGGTACTAGTTCAAACAAACCGACATGACCTAGAACATGTGATTTCCTATGCTAGTAAGAGTCTTCTAGACTTCGAAACCCGATACTCACATGTGGAGAAACTAGCTTTGGCCAAAGTCCTCGCAGTCCAGAAGTTTCGTCACTATGTTTTGCTTTGTGTTACTACTGTTTATCCTAACTCTAACCCCATGTACTATGTTTTGACATGTCAGGTACTTCGGGGAAATTACTCATGATTAATCGTTATCCTCTAGGAATTTGAGTAGGATTTTTCTAAAACGACTTCCAAGAAGTCCCTTGTTTTTGTTGAGCTTATATGTGACGTTCCCCATACTACAGAGGAAACAGATCCTGTCGATTCATTTCCTGGTGAATCATTGTTCCTCATTAGTAGGACTGATCCATGGTATGGAGATATTATTCTTTATCTCCATACTCTACGATATCATCCTGCCGCCACTCGCAATGAGCATCGTCGCATCCACCATCAGGATAAATATTATCTCATTTTGAATGATACCTTATACCATTGTGGTGTCGATTCTATATTGCGATGTTGTCTTACACATGAAGAAGCTGGAATCATCTTGAATGATTGTCACTCCGGAGCTTGTGGTGAATATCTCTCTAGGTTGGCTACTTCCTATAATATCTTGCATGTAGGGTATATCTGGCCCTCGATTTTCAAAGACTATGTTGAAACTATCAAGAAATTCCCTCCTTGTCAAATGTTTACCACTAAGAATCACACTCATCTAGATCCACTCCACCCTGTCATAGTAGTTCTCCCTTTTGCGAAATGGGGCATATACTTTTTGCATTGTAGTTCTACTTCATCCGAGGGGCATCACTACATTATTGTGCCTATGGACTATTTTACAAAATGGGCTGAGGTTATGCCCACATATGCCAAATATGGGAAAACAGCTACAATTTTCTTATTTAACCATATCATCACTAGGTTCAGGATTCCTAGGGCCATTGTGACCCACCATGAACCTCAGGCCAACGGCCAGGTTGAAGCAATAAATAAAGTGTTGAAAACCTTGCTTCAGCGAATGGTAGGGAAGGCCAAATTAAATTGGCACTTGCAACTATTTTCTATACATTGGGCCTATAGGACCACTATAAAGACTTCCACCAATTTCACACCTTTTTCAACTAGTATATGGATTGGAAGAAACTCTCCTGATAGAGTGCGAGATTCCTTCTCTAAAGCTCACTGTGGAGCGTTTTCCTAACACCACTATAGAAGAGGAATGATTTATCTATCTAAATAAGCTTGATGAAACTTGCCTCGATGTTTCCTTATAAAATGAGGCACACAAACAGTAGATGAAGTCCCAATATGATAGAATCATTCAGCCCCACTCTGTCAATGAAGGAGATTTGGTCTTGACTTATGACCAATAGCATGATAAGATGGGGGTAGGGAAATTCAAATCTATGTGTTATGGGCCTTACATTATCAGCCATGTTTTAGAAAGAGGTGCATATGAGCTAGAATACTACGATGGGATATACCTGGGTGAGCCTCGTAATGGAATCTACCTTAAAAGATACTATTCCTAGGTCATCTAGCATAGGCCCTTTGTAAATATTTTTTATATATTGTTGTGTGTTTTTATTTGAAAAGTGTGGTTTCTTTTGTGATTTAAGATTTGTTTCTCACAAACCCTATGTATGTATATCCTGTGTTTAATGAACAGATGACCACTTTTACTGGATTCGTGGATGATGCTAATTGTTACATTCTAAATATTGCATCGGCAGCTTGCATACTGTACTCTCCTACATGTGATATGGTGAGTTCAAGGGGTTTTTGTTTAGGTCCCTCCGCCAACAATATTGTAAAGTATCATGCAGTGATTGGATTGTTGATAGAATCCCTAGCTAACGATGTAAGGTATATTAGGGTTTACCTAGATTCAAAACTAGTTGTTCAATAGGTTAACTGAATCTACATCGTCTGAAACCCTCTACTCCTTCGTACATTCTGAAGGGTTAGGCTCTTAGAAAGGTATTTTGAGCAAGTCATGTATCAACATATTTTGAGACATTTGAATGTTGTGGTATATTCCTTAGCTAATTATGTCTTAGAATGGTATATTGCTCATAATTAAAAATCCATTATAACATAAACATGCATGTAAATTCATAAGTAGGCATACATTTCACACGTCACATTTTTTCACACACATCTGTAATTAAAGTTTTTCATATATATATATATATATATATATATATATATATATATCAAATGTAAAGATGAGATACAAAATGGGTTGAAGCATTAAGATTTTAGTGACCCCAAAGTACAGGGCTGTCATAGTTCAAAATATACATATACAGCGAAAAAAATGAAGCTTTGAATATTTCAGTGTAAATACATATACAAAAAGGTGGAAAGTCTCTGTAGACTAGTCATCATCATGGAGATGCTCATGGTAGCATATAATTTCCTAATCCACTCTATGGAGAATCCTAGAGAACTGTCCTAAGACTTCCGCAATATGATGCTGATAACGCTTGGGTAGGTCATCAGTGGTGACATCAAGAATCCCTACATTCAAACGCTGCAGGTTCTCCTCAAGATCTCCAAGCTCCTCATTTTCCTCAGAGTGATGAACCACCATATCTCTAACTACTGCACACCTCTCAATAAGCAACATCCTAGTTGGACGGCTAGGTACAATGTCTGTACAAACCATTTTCACTTGTCTCAACATTATAAAATAAAAATTAAAAACATGGTGAATAGTGTATTTCTTACCTTGCTCATCCCACTCCTCTCCCTCAGGTACTGGAATCTCTGGGTCCTCGTGGAATTCATCCCCCTCATAAGCATAATCCTTGATCATGAGTAGTTGGCCTCTCAATCAGTTAAATAAGGTTGATCCGTAGACAACCTAGGAACCCCTACCACCATGAAAATCCATAACATATACCCATCTTATCATCCTAGGATCTTGAGGATCTAGTCTAATCATAGCCACCAGGGGTCTCATGTGAGGCACCCTCTCCAAGATGAATGACACTACCATAGCTCCATAGCCAAACTATTTGAGCTGCCCCCACTTGATCTTGTTCAATTGATTCTTCAGGATGAATAGCATTCCCTTGCACCAATTGAATACTGTAGGTGTCATACACTCTAGGGAATATAGCCTATGTGCCCTAGTAGTAAGGTGAGTGGATATGGTCCCAACAACTTTATTGATGGTATAAACCATTGTCCTCAAAGGATGGTCCACTATCTATTTGATAGGGAGCTTCCTATATTGTGCATGGATCCCTAACGAACAATATTTGTCGATAATATCATCCAAGGAAAACTCACCACCCTATGGGCTGGATAGCACCACTTGTCTCCCTCTCCAAGACAGCCCGGTTAAGAAGTATATGTCCTCAATGTCAATGGTCAGGGTGTGGGTCTCGACCACAAAATCCTGCTACTCAGGGTCCCACATGTCGATGATATACTCCATGTCACATACCCCAATTTTGTGAAATTATGTAAATTGTTTTAGTTATATTCTTGAGACATTATGTTAAACTTAATGCTAAGTAGGAACTGATGACTCAGTAGAGTCAACAGAATTGGAATGTAATTCAGAATATTTTATTATTAATAAATAAATTGTGGAGACAACAGCATGGGAGAGCTGTTAAAAAGAGGTTACTGGTCAAACCGGTGGATGGAACTAGGTGGAAGGCAAAAAGACAAGTGGCAGCATCCTCAAACACTTCCTAAGTTGCAGGTGGCAACTTCCCTATAATTGGGGTCATGATCCCCCAAGAAAGTGGGATCAAAGCAGGTGGCTCATTAAATGACAACTAACCCAAAAAGACCTAGGCAATCTTTTAAATGTACTCAATGAAGAGAGCTGAGGCTGCTCAGATATTTTCCAGAGAGAATTCATTCAGGTGAATGATATTCAGGAAATTCATTGAGGAAAGAGGGAAAAACAGTAAGGAATTTGTTTGAGAGGATTGCTGCAGTAACTTGGTTTATTACAGCTTTTTAGATGGGAGAACTTACTGATAAGTTCGGAGTTAATACTCAGTTTGAAGACTGGTATCTGACTTTGCTGTGCCTAGTTCCAACCAGGGAGACCAGAGCAAGCTCCGGGGTCCTGAGGAGTCACTGTCTGAGCGCTCTCCAGGAGTTGGTAGGGAGGAATGGCCTCCCATTGCTGTTGTCGTCCCAATTCAAACAGGTTCTGTCACTTATCTATTTATGTTTTAATGAGTATGAATGGATGATTGTTATGTTTATATCATATGACAGAAGAGTTAGCTAGTTTAGTAATGTGAATGTTTCAGTTATTTAGTAATTAATCTGTTGATGAAAATAAAGAACCACTGTGTTTTTCCACATATGGGTTCACCAGACCGTACTCCAGCACAGGGGTAGAATTATAGAAGGATGATATGATAATAAAATGGCATAGAATGATAGTAAAATTTTAGAGTAGTATCACTGTGTTAATTGCAGAGGAATTATCCTGGTATTGGGAGTAGTATTTCTTCTGAACAGTTCTTGTCATTTAGTTACTTTCAGTAACTTCAAGTGCTTCACAGATTCACAGTTTATTTTCTTTCAATCTTAAAAACTATTTTCTGGTACTATATTTTGTTTTTCAGTAATTCTATTATTGGAAAGAATAGACAAAAGAGTAGATTTTAGACTAGGTTATTTATTATTTTACTATACAGTTCTTTCTTTCAGAGTAGTATAACTGCACTGTTTAGTTTAATACCAAAACTGGTAGTAGAATTTAAAATAGAATAAATTCTACTGTTAAAATAAACTAACTAAATACTCTGAACAAATATTAATATGTGTGCTTATAAGATAATCCTGGATAGAGACAAATTAAATACTGAACATATATAATAACTATCATAGCTAAGAAAATAATTAAATTATAAAAGAAATTAGACAGTATGGCATAAATTACACCAAAGTTAATTAATAAGTACTATTTTCGATAAACTGGTGGAATTAAAATAAGGATATTAATATAGAAACTATAGTACTCACAGAAAGTTAATGTAGTGATTATAATAGTAATTTATTTATGTAATACAAGAATATTATTACTATTAACATAAGTAGTATTTTATTTCTATCAGCAAATCTTGGAGCTACTTATACTGTTTGAGCTATAAGTATAGGTATACTAACAGTACTCAGATTAAATGAAAAGAAGGATATAAAACCCTATATTATTAACAGGGTATAAAAAAAACATGAATTACAATTTTCTCACTAATAAGAAGGTTAAATTATAAACCAGATAATAACATTTCTTATCAGTAAACAAATCAAATGTAATCTTTTTACAAGAACTAAATAATAGAAGTATAAGTTGCTCTTTTATCGAGCTTAACTATATACTATAAACATAACTAGTAACCCTATTATTGCAAAAGCACTTTTTAATTTAACATTAACCTTAAAAGAAAAAGGAATGGAGTTATTACTCCACTGTCAACTAGGGTTAAACCCTAGAAAACCTAATTTGTACAAATAAATCAACAATGAAGGAATTAACAGTATCTTTCTTATAGCTGTGTTATAAATTAAAACAAAGTAAGCATTCAATTTCCAATGCTGTAAGTAAAAACAGAATTGCAGCAGAAGGAAAACAATTTTAAAAAATTATATGATAACTGAGGGTAAAAACCCTATCCATTCAAAATAATACAAAGGTAACGACTGTAAACCCAGTCTCGTTTAATAACCCACAGTCGTAACAAGAATTTACATATGAAGGCTTATAGCCTGTTCATTACTTTAAACATAGAAATTTAAACAAAAACAAAATTTACAATCACGACCAAAGTCAGAGAAGCTCTGTAGTAGAGCTAGGGGCTTAACCCAACATGTTAATAGCGAACAAAAAACCAAAATAACCGAAATCATTGAGGTTCTAAACAGGACGCAACGACCATTTCCTCATAACCCATAAGGGTTTACACAAGGTGGATGAGCCATGGAGAAACCAGGGCTTATCATAGCCCTTATCACCGCACCCATACTCTTATGCAGACAGAGAAGAAAAGCAGGGCCGTTACTGCAAACCAACATAAAACTGGTTGTTAATTTCATATTTTTAAAGGCAAGGAAATTATAAAACAAGAAAATGAGCTTATCAATTACAAAACTGAATAATACTTTACCTTGGCTTTGAAAGTAGCAACTAGCTTCGCAGCGACCAGTGACAGCACGAGCAGGAAGTTCAGCACTCAGCTGCATAAAGGAGACAGTGCTTACAACACTTCATCAAACATGGACAGTGGAGAACACTCAGCTATCTCAATGGCCAGGAAAAACCCTATGGCGGTGATGTTCTTTCTTTGCAACCTCATACAGTATACCGTGCATTCAAGCCAAGACTTTCTGAAAGGAGAAACCACCTCCACAGTAGTGAACTGAAGAAAGAAGGTGAAAACTGATACAGTTAAGGGTTCAAGTTTTAGCAATGGAGGCAGTGAGAAGCAACAGGAGAAAAAAGCAACGCGTGATGGGCAGAAATACCATGGGACAACCTTCACATTGGTGTAATGGAATAAATTATCGAGGGAGAAGGAGCCATGGACAGTCGTAGCACAATACAGATGACGGAGTGGTGGTTTTTCTGCACAGAGGATGGACATGAGCCTGAAGGCAATGGAGGAGAATGAGCTAGGTCTTGGAGAAGACTTATTTAAAACCTGTACACACTTGCCCCAAATGAAGCCACGTCGCCACACAAATTATTTCACTCACAGTGGGTTTCTTTCTATAGTTTCGATGAGAAATCGATTGACAATCATCTCCGCTATCACGAGGGGTAAACCTTAGCATGGGGTGAAGTCAACCTATCATTAGAATGTTATAATAAGAGTTAGGGTTAATACGTAATCTATCAGGAGCTATCATCGATGCAAGGCTTAACAATTATTGCAATACTATATAATCACCCTTGCAAATCAATCAATTGATAATACAAGGATCATCGTGGGTACAACCACTGATAGCAAGGAACCTTATAACATGTTATTTATTTCTATAAGCAATTGATATAAGAAGAAATATATCTAAAATGGTAAGTGCAATATCATCATCTTGATTACAACTTAAATTGTCTAAAAGGAATATTTTATGAATTACCTTTAGAATGAGTCTATAACTTTAAGTTATCTTGGATTGGTTTATGACCTGTTCATCTGGAGAAATGACTACTAGGTCATTAAATTCCCTATAGTCTTAATAGTTTTAAGCTTGTAATGGGATTATAGAAGGGAGGTTAATACTTATGGTAATAAGAATATTCTTTAAGTATTTTACCAACACTTATATTATATTTATAGAGTATACTAATGGTTGGCTTAAAAGAGGTTATAGATTCAACCATAGTATCTTTGGTGATTAATGTTAACCGTTATGGTCTTGCCTTCATTATCTAAGTGTGAATGCTTAACAAAGGAAATAGCATTTAAATATTTGATGAATGCATATATGTCCTTAACTTAGAATTTTGTCACTTATGAATGAGAAACCTTTTTTAAGAGAAAGTTTATCAACATAATGATTAGACTCTGGAACTTTTGTAATTGTACATTCTTTTGATGGTCAGAATGATAACTAGTTTCAGTAAGTTATTCACCAGACCTAAGATAAGCTTAGTATATGATGAATCAATGGTAAGGAAAATAAAACCTGGTGCATCAACATGAACTTATCTATAACGATGAGTAGTTTGAAATTTATCAGCAGTAATTTGTAAACCCCATATTCTTATTCTTTACAAAGTTGGAGTGATTATGTTTTCTGAAACATAAACTTCTGAATCTCGTAAACTATATTATATAAAGATCCTTTAACATTGACAACTGTGATAGATATCAAACAGTTCAGTGATCCTAAGAACTATAAATCTACCTTTGCTAGAATGAAAATCAAATAATTAATTTACCTCAGCAAACGTTGATATGTGCTTAGCTACTAATATTATTCTTCTGAACTTTGTTTGCAAACAAATTGTACTTGAAGACTTTAGAATTCTTTTACTTGCAGCAGCCAATCCTCTTACCTGTCATCTGTAAGAACAGAAGGAACTTTATGCTTTAGCTTGAAAGCTGAGTAAGCCCAGTTTCATGACAGCCCCACCTTATTGTATGCAAAACAAAACAAAAAAACAAGTCAGCAAACTGAAAAGATGTGTTTTATCACTTTATGCAAATAACAGATGAATTTTAATAACAAGCTGTTAATCTTTAACTAATTAGATAATTAGTTAATTGCACTTAATGTTAATATTATGTAAATTTTAAATTTTAATTTTTTTGGAAATTTTGGGGTTTTGACATGTGGTATCAGAGCATGGTTCAAATACTAGGCCTTGATGTGGCCCAACTAGTTTCCACAGAACAGTAAAAATAATGTACTAACCTGTATTTTGTTTTATGTAAAAAGCAGAAAATTTCTTTTTCTGAATCTAACAGACAGGTATGGAGAAGATCAGAGAATATGCTGAGAAGGAGTCTCCAAACACTGAGACAAGATAGATGTCTAAAGAGCCTGTGTTAGAAGAGATAACTGCTCACTCTTCAGAGCTGATACAGACTATAAAATATTTGAAGACTGAAATGGAATCAGTCAAGAAGGATAACGAGAGGATATTAAAGACTCAGGAGGAGTTAAACTAAATCTTGATAGAAAAATTCCAAACAGAAGGGAGGAGTAAAAGATCTGAATCTGAGGAAGCTAGTCATCAGAAAGGATCTAAAAAGATGAAACTGGCTAAGGTTGAAAGCAGCTCATCATCTGAAGGGCTCAGAGAACAACAAAGCTATTGCACCACTAATGACAGTAGTGAGGCTGAGTTGTATAAAAGAAAGAAAAAGTACAGGCCATATGAAGAGATTTCTGGGGAGTTCAAAAAAATAAAGCCCCCAACTTTCAACGAAGAGACTGAAAAAGGGGAAGAGGCAGAGTCCTGGTTATCCGGGATGAGGAAATATTTTCAGATATACAACTATTCAAATCAGCTGAAGGCGAGGATGGCCATCTATAATATCTCTGGAAAGGCAGATATATGGTGGAAAGATCTGAAAAGAGTCAAGGGGATCAAAGAAAAAGAAGTCAATTGGAGTACCTTTAAAAGGTACTTCAAGAAGAAATTTCTATCCAAACAATACTATCAAGAAAGGGTGAAAGAATTTTACGAGTTAAAGTTAGGATCCATGACTATGAAGGAATTAAACAGTAAATTATTAAGTCTGTTAAGGTATGTGCCTTATTTAGTTGATGAGAAACCTAAAGTACAGCGGTTTCTCAACTGCCTGCCATATCATATCAAGGACAGAATCGAATATGACAATCCTAAGACTCTGGAAGAAGCTATGAGGAAGGAAAATTTATGTTTTGAACAGAACAAAAAGAAAGAAGGTATAGCCAACTGGAAGGCTAAAAAGAACACTAATCATCCCGAGTTCAAGAAAAAGGATTTTGTACCCCAAAAGAATTTCAGGAATAATAAGAACAGAAATCATTCTAACGGTAAGAACTTCCAGGGAAGCAGAAATGGTGCTTCTAATAATTCCAATAATTCCAATAACTTCAAGGGCAAGGAAGCTTCAAACAATCATGGAAATTTCACTAAGAATTTCGAAAGAAAGGAGCCTGTTAAGTGCTGGGAGTGCAATGGCCCGCACTATGCTTCAGTTTTCCCAAATCGGAAAAAGCCAAACAGCGATATTCATACTGTGCAGGATGAAATGATTGCTGGAGAATTTGCAAGGACTATGCCCCGAATCAATGCAGCGTTGGAAAACCGCTAAGCTGATTATCAAACTTCCATGGTGGAAGTAGAAGGTATGGTTAACCAAACCACTGTAACTATTTTAATAGAAACAGGTGCTAGTTTTAGTTACATTTCACCTCAGATAGTAGAAAAGTGTAAATTGACTGTTGAAAAGTTTGATAGCTCCTGGTTAGTTCAATTAGCCACTGAGGCAAAAAGGAAACTAACCTGCTATGTGAAAGAATGTGCTTTAGTTATGAATGATTTTAAAACTACTGTTAAGCTAAATGTTCTGCCACTTGGCTCGTATGACTTATTAATTGGTATGGATTGGTTAGAACAGCACAGGGTAGTTTTAAACTGTTTTGATAAAACCTTTACGTGCGTAAATAATAATGAACAGCCAGTAACAGTTAAGGGTATTCCTAGGAAAACTGTAATCAGGAAAATTTTTTCCTTACAACTTAAAAGAGCAGTCAGGAAAGGGTGCAAAGCCTATGCTATAACTATTACAGACGAGGCAAGTAAGTCTAAAAAAGATAAAATAAAAATAGAGGATATTCCTGTTTTAAACGAATTTACTGATGTTTTTCCGGAGGAAATTCCAAGATTACCTCCTAAGAGAGAACTGGATTTCACTATTGAGCTGGTACCAAGTGATGTACCTAGCTCGAAAGCTCCGTATCATATGAATATTTTAGAACTTAATGAACTAAAATCACGGTTAAAAGAGTTAATAGATAAGAAGTATATTCGACCCAGTGTGTCCCCTTGGGGAGCACCAGTAATCTTTGTTAAAAAGAAAGACGAAACTATGCGACTATGCATAGATTACCATCAACTAAATAAAATGACTATTAAAAATAGATATCCACTGCCCCGCATAGATGATCTGTTTGATCAGCTGTGTGGAGCTACGGTGTTCTCAAAGATAGACCTGAGATCGAGATATCATCAGGTGAGAATTAAAGATGAGGACATTTTCAAGACAGCCTTTAGAACAAGGTATGGACATTATGAATTTGTCGTAATGCCATTTGGGCTTACTAATACCCCAGCTGTCTTTATGTTTTTAATGAATAATATAATGCATAAATACTTAGATAAATTTGTTGTCGTATTTATCGATGACATCTTAATTTATTCTAAAAATGAAGCGGAACATAAGGAACACTTACGAATAGTTTTACAAGAGCTGCGAGAGCAACAACTCTTTGCAAAGTTCAGTAAGTGTGATTTCTTTAAGGATGAAATCCAGTACTTAGGTCACATAGTGACTAAGGAAGGGATTTCAGTGGATCCTGAAAAGATTCGAGCAATCGAAGATTGGCCAGTACCAAAAGACGTAACAGATGTTAGGTCCTTCATGGGAATTATCAGTTACTACCGGAGATTCATCAAAGACTTTTCAAAAATAGATAATCCAATCACTTCCTTGAAAAATAAAGGCAAGAAATTTGATTGGAACTTAAAGTGTGAAGAAAGTTTTAAGAAACTAAAAACTTTATTAACAACTGTACCTATTCTAAGAATAGCAGACCCTAATAAAGATTTCGTGGTTTGCACCGATACTTGTAATGATGGTTTAGGCGGTGTGCTGACTCAAGAAGGGCATGTCATTGCCTATGAGTCCAGGAAATTAAAAATCCATGAAAAGAATTATGCAACTTATGATTTAGAACTTGCTGCTGTAATTCATGCCTTAAAAATGTGGTGACACCACTTAATAGGCAGAAGGTTTATTTTAATGAATGATAATAAAGGTTTGAAATACCTTTTAGATCAGCCCAACTTAAATGCAAGACAAGTAAGGTGGTTGGCCTTCTTGAGTGAATACGATTTCGAAATTTAACACATAAAGGAAAAGAAAATAAGGTGGCTGATGCTTTGAGCAGAAATGCAAAGTTGAACTTTGCAGGGAAAATTAGCACTTATGCTTCTGATTTAACTGAACAACTGACTGAAGGGATAAAATTGGATGAAATTTATCAAAAATTACAAGTTACAGCTAAAGAAGAACCTACAGAAAGTTTAATAAAAGGTTATAGTCTAAATAAAGATGGATTCTTATTGTTTAAGGACATATTCTATGTACCTAATGTGCCTAAGGTTAAATTGTTGATTCTGGATGAAGTTCATAAAACCCCTTACTCAGGGCATCCAGGCTACCAGAAGACTGTCACCATGTTAAGAAAAGAGTATTTCTGGCCTAATATGAAATCTGAAGTAGCTGAGTATATAGCTAGATGTTTGGACTGTCAACAAGTGAAAACAGAACACCAACATCTAGCTGGTTTACTGCAACCTTTGCCTATTCCTAGTTGGAAATGGGAAATAATCAGCTTAGATTTTATTACTGGATTACCCAGAAATCAGAATCAGAATGATTCAATTATGGTGGTGGTAGATAAATTAAGTAAAGCAGCACATTTTATTCATGTTAAAACCACTTACAAGGCTGCAAACATAGCTAACATATTCTTAAAGCAGATTTTTTGGCTACATGGTGTACCGAAGGTTATCATTTCAGACAGGGATCCTAAATTCACAGGTAATTTCTGGAAATCCTTGTTTAAGGGATTGAATACAACACTGAATTTCAGCACCTCTTTCCATCCCCAGATAGATGGACAGACTGAAAGAGTGAATCAGGTGCTGGAAGATCTATTAAGAATGTATGTTAAGGATCAACCAGGTAAATGGGAAGACTATTTGCATTTGGTAGAGTTTGCATACAATAATAACTATCAGTCATCAGCTAAGTTCAGTCCTTTTGAAATTCTGTATGGGCGTAAATGCAACACACCTATCTCCTAGAATAATCCAGTAGATAGATTAGTGTTAGGACCAGAATTGTTGAAGGAAATGGAACAGATTGTAAAACAAGTGCAGGAAAATTTAAAGGTGGCACAGGATCGGCAAAAGAGCCAAGCAGATTTAAAAAGAACTCCCAAAGAGTTCCAGGTGGGTGAGCACATGTTCATAAAGGTAAGACCAAACAAAAGCTCCCTAAGACTGGGGAGTTGTGCAAAACTAGCACCACGTTACTGTGGTCCATTTGAAATTCTATCCAGAATTGGTCAAGTTGCATATCAGTTAGCGTTACCACCTAATTTGAAAGTGCATAATGTTTTCCATATTTCTGTTTTGAAAAGGTATGTTCATGATGCTACTCATGTAATTGATTGGAATGTTGTACAGGTGGAACTAGAAGGAGAAGTTCTGGTGCAACCGGACTGTATCCTCAGGACGAGGGAAATTACTCTGCGGAACCGCACAATTGGACAGTTGAAGGTGCAATGGAAGCACCTTACTCCTGAAGAAGCTACCTAGGAACTGGAAAGTAATATGTGGGAAGCATACCCAAATTTGTTCCAGGAGGTTGCAGAGGATGAAGAATAAGTAACATCGAGGACGATGTTACACTTTAAGGGGGTGTGTATGTCACATACACCAATTTTGTGAAATTATGTAAATTGTTTTAATTATATTCCTGATACATTATGTTAAATTTAATGCTAAGTAGGAACTGACGACTCAGCAGAGTCAACAGAATTGGAATGTAATTCAGAATATTTTATTATTAATAAATAAATTGTGGAGACAACAGCATGGGAGAGCTGTTAAAAAGAGGTTACTGGTCAAACTGGTGGATGGAACTAGGTGGAAGGCAAAAAGACAAGTGGCAGCATCCTCAAAAACTTCCTAATTTGCAGGTGGCAACTTCCCTATAATTGGGGTCATGATCCCCCAAGAAAGTGGGATCAGAGCAGGTGGCTCATTAAATGAAAACTAACCCAAAAAGACCTAGGAAATCTTTTAAATGTACTCAATCAAGACAGCTGAGGCTGCTCAGATATTTTCCAGAGAGAATTCATTCAGGTGAATGATATTCAAGAAATTCATTGAGGAAAGAGGGAAAAACAGTAAGGAAGTTGTTTGAGAGGATTGCTACAGTAACTTGGTTTATTACAGCTTTTTAGCTAGGAGAACTTACTGATAAGTTCGGAGTTAATACTCAGTTTGAAGACTGGTATCTGACTTTACTGTGCCTAGTTCCAACCAGGGAGACCAGAGCAAGCTCGGGGGTCCTGAGAAGTCGTTGTCTGAGCGCTCTACAGGAGTTGGTAGGGAGGAACGGCCTCCCATTGCTATTGTTGTCCCAGTTCAAACAGGTTCTATCACTTATCTATTTATGTTTTAATGAGTATGAATGGATGATTGTTATGTTTATATCATATGACAGAAGAGTTAGCTAGTTTAGTAATGTGAATGTTTTAGTTATTTAGTAATTAATCTATTGATGAAAATAAAGAACCACTATGTTTTTCCACATCTGGGTTCACCAGACCGTACTCCAGCACAGGGGTAGAATTATAGAAGGATAATATGATAATAAAATGGGATAGAATGATAGTAAAATTTTAGAGTAGTATCACTGTGTTAATTGCAGAGGAATTATCCTGGTATTGGGAGTAGTATTTCTTTTGAACAGTTCTTGTCATTTAGTTACTTTCAGTAACTTCAAGTGCTTCACAGATTCACAGTTTATTTTCTTTCAATCTTAAAAACTATTTTCTGGTACTATATTTTGTTTTTCAGAAATTCTACTATTGGAAAGAATAGACAAAAGAGTAGATTTTAGACTAGGTTATTTATTGTTTTACTATACAGTTCTTTCTTTCAGAGTAGTATAACTGCACTATTTAGTTTAATACCAGAACTGGTAGTAGAATTTAAAATAGAATAAATTCTACTGTTAAAATAAACTAAGTAAATACTCTGAACAAATATTAATATGTGTGCTTATAAGATAATCCTGGATAGAGACAAATTAAATATTGAACATATATAATAAATATCATAGCTAAGAAAATAATTAAATTATAAAAGAAATTAGACAGTATGGCATAAATTACACCAAAGTTAATTAATAAGTACTATTTTCAATAAACTGGTGGAATTAAACTAAGGATATTAATATAGAAACTATAGTACTCACAGAAAGTTAATGTAGTGATTATAATAGTAATTTATTTATGTAATACAAGAATATTATTACTATTAACATAAGTAGTATTTTATTTCTGTCAGCAAATCTTGGAGCTACTTATACTGTTTGAGCTATAAGTATAGGTATACTAACAGTACTCAGATTAAATAAAAAGAAGGATATAAAACCCTATATTATTAACAAGGTATAAACAATACATCAATTACAATTTTCTCACTAATAAGAAGGTTAAATTATAAACCAGATAATAACATTTCTTATCAGTAAACAAATCAAATGTAATCTTTTTACAAGAACTAAATAACAGAAGTATAGGTTGTTCTTTTATCGAGCTTAACTATATACTATAAACATAACTAGTAACCATATTATTGCGAAAGTACTTTTTAATTTAACATTAACCTTAAAAGAAAAATGAATGGAGTTATTACTCCACTGTCAGCTAGGGTTAAACCCTAGAAAACCTAATTTGTACAAATAAATCAACAAATGATGGAATTAACAGTATCTTTCTTATAGCTGTGTTATAAAATAAAACAAAGTAAGCATTCAATGTCCAATGTTGTAAGTAAAAAGGGAATTGCAGCAGAAGGAAAACAATTTTAAAAACTTATATGATAACTAAGGGTAAAAACCCTATCCATTCAAAATAATACAAAGGTAACGACTGTAAACCCAGTCTCGTTTAATAACCCACAGCTGTAACAAGAATTTACATATGAAGGCTTATAACTTGTTCATTACTTTAAACACAGAAATTTAAACAAAAACAAAATTTACAATCACGGTCGAAGCCGGAGAAGCTCTGCAGTAGAACTAGGGTCTTAACCCAACATGTTAACAGCGAACAAACAACCAAAATAACCGAAAGCATTGAGGGTCTAAACAAGCCACAACGACCATTTCCTCATAACCCATAAGGGTTTACACAAGGTGGATGAGCCATGGAGAAACTAGGGCTTACCATAGCCCTTATCACCGCACCCATACTATTATGCAGACAGAGAAGAAAAGCAGGCCCGTTACTCCAAACCAACATAAAACCGGTTGTTAATTTCATATTTTTAAAGGCAAGGAAATTATAAAACAAGAAAATGAGCTTATCAGTTACAAAACTGAATAATACTTTACCTTGGCTTTGAAAGTAGCAACGCAGCGACCAGTGACAGCACGAGCAAGAAGTTCAGCACTCAGCTGCATAAAGGAGACAGTGCTTACAACACTTCATCAAACATGGACAGCGGAGAACACTCGTCTATCTCAACGGCCGGGAAAAACCCTATGGCGGTGATGTTCTTTCTTTGCAACCTCATACAGTATACCGTGCATTCAAGCCAAGACTTTTTGAAAGGAGAAACCACCTCCATGGTAGTGAACCGAAGAAAGAAGGTGAAAACTGATATAGTTAAGGGTTCAAGTTTTAGCAATGGAGGCAGCGAGAAGCAACAGGAGAAACAAGCAATACGTGATGGGTAGAAATACCATGGGACAACCTTCACATTGGTGTAATGGAACAAATTATCGAGGGAGAAGGAGCCATGGACAGTCATAGCACAATACAGATGACGGAGTGGCAGTTTTTCTGCACAAAGGATGGACACGAGCCCGAAGGCAAGGGAGGAGAATGAGCTAGGTCTTGGAGAAGACTTATTTAAAACTTGTACACACTTGGCCCAAACGAAGCCACGTCGCCACACAAATTATTTCAGTCACAGTGGGTTTCTTTCTATAGTTTCGATGAGAAATCGATTGACAATCATCTCCGCTGTCACGAGGGGTAAACCTTAGCATGGGCCGAAGTCAACCTATCTTTAGAATGTTATAATAAGAGTTAGGGTTAATACGTAATCTATCATGAGCTATCATCGATGCAAGGCTTAACAATTATTGCAATACTATATAATCACCCTTGCAAATCAATCAATTGATAATACAAGGATCATCGTGGGTACAACCACTGATAGCAAGGAACCTTATAACATGTTATTTATTTCTATAAGCAATTGATATAAGAAGCAATATATCTAAAATGGTAAGTGCAATATCATCATCTTGATTACAACTTAAATTGTCTAAAAGGAAGATTTTATGAATTACCTTTAGAATGAGTCTATAACTTTAAGTTATCTTGGATTGGTTTATGACCTGTTCATCCGGAGAAATGACTACTAGGTCATTAAATTCCTTATAGTCTTAATAGTTTTAAGCTTGTAATGGGATTATAGAAGGGAGGTTAATACTTATGGTAATAAGAATATTCTTTAAGTATTTTACCAACACTTATATTATATTTATAGAGTATACTAATGGTTGTCTTAAAAGAGGTTATAGATTCAACCATAGTATCTTTGGTGATTAATGTTAACCGTTATGGTCTTGCCTTCATTATCTAAGTGTGAATGCTTAAGAAAGGAAATAGCATTTAAATATTTGATGAATGCATATATGTCCTTAACTTATAATTTTGTCACTTATGAATGAGAAACCTTTTTTAAGAGAAAGTTTATCAACATAATGATTAGACTTTGGAACTTTTGCAATTGTACATTCTTTTGATGGTCAGAATGATAACTAGTTTCAGTAAGTTATTCACCAGACCTAAGATAAGCTTAGTATATGATGAATCAGTGGTAAGGAAAATAAAACCTGGTGCATCAACATGAACTTATCTATAATGATGAGTAGTTTGAAATTTATCAGCAGTAATTTGTAAACCCCATATTCTTATGCTTTACAAAGTTGGAGTGATTGTGTTTTCTGAAACATAAACTTATGAATCTCGTAAACTATCTTATATAAAGATCTTTTAACATTGATAACTATGATAGATATCAAACAGTTCAATGATCCTAAGAACTATAAATCTACCTTTGCTAGAATGAAAATCAGATAATTAATTTACCTCAGCAAACGTTGATATGTGCTTAACTACTAATATTATTCTTCTGAACTTTGTTTGCAAACAACTTGTACTTGAAGACTTTAGAATTCTTTTACTTGCAGCAGCCAATCCTCTTACTTGTCATCTGTAAGAACAGAAGGAACTTTATGCTTTAGCTTGAAATCTAAGTAAGCCCAGTTTCATGACAGCCCCACCTTATTGTATGCAACAAAAAAAAAAGAAACAAGTCAGCAAACTGAAAAGATGTGTTTTATCACTTTATGCAAATAACAGATGAATTTTAATAACAAGCTGTTAAGCTTTAACTAATTAGATAATTAGTTAATTGCATTTAATGTTAATATTATGTAAATTTTAAATTTTAAATTTTTCAGAAAATTTGGGGTTTTGACACTCCAAGAGACGTCTATAGGATTTCATGACTGGCACCCTAAAGTATTTAAGCAACCCATAATTTAGCAAGGCTTCTATAGTGGCTGGATCTGTGACAGCTTGAAAATACGCTGTTTCATTCTTATGCTCTTTCCATATTACCATGGAGTGGATATTGTTTTGCACCTGCAAGACATGGCGAACATGTATTAGAACTCACACCATGGATGGAGGAAACACAAAAAATTGATTTTGATGGATGAGGGGAATATTTTTTGGAAAAACGCTAGATACGATGCCTTTTTCCTGCATAGACAGAGTGCTCGGTGCTCTTGCTAGCTACAGATAGAGTGCATATGGCGCCTTTGTTTCAGCACTGCAAAGGGTCGAGTTTAGGCGCTCCAGTCGGCTGTGGGCAGAGTTCCTACAACGCACTTGTCCCAATGCGATAGAGCATCGTCATACTCATGGGTAAAAAAATGACACCACCCAGTACAGGTTTTGGGCTTCCAAAACCCCCCATATCTAGTTAAAAACAAAAAAACATAACCGTGGGAATGAAAGGAATGGTCTTGGCACTTACCTCCTCCAAGCGGTTTGAGAAACGATGGATCGTGGCACTCGTAATCACCAAGAGAAGATTTCCTCTTTTTACTCCAACTCTAATTTCTTCAAATGGTAACATAACAATGGTGAGAACGTTTTACTATTCCCTCCTGTTTATAGCAATTTGGGTCTTTTTTATTATTATTATGTAATTAGAAATTATTTTTAATTCCAAAATTACTTTAATAATGTGGGTTTTTATTATTTGTTTTGTATAATTTATAATGGAGTTGGATTAAATGTGTTTTTAAGCTTCTAGTTAAAAAACATATGGCTTGTGGCTATGATTTAAGCTATTTTTGTATTTTTCAATCCTAGAGTGGAAATGAAACAGTACCGAGTGTCTTTTACATTTTTTACATTATCGTTAAACAACAAGTAAAAGAGTGTCGAGTCCACTTTTGACGCTTTTTTAGAATCATAAAACATGGCTTATGAAAAATAGAACCTGTTACTGAGCTATATTTAAGCTCTTTTCAATCTCCTTAAAAACATAAAAATATTTCCAAGCGAGCTTGTTACGTTCACGCTTGTAAAAGTATCAGAATGGTCAACTAGTTAGTGGTCGGTTATCTCTTTTTCGGACCGATTAGGACTATTTATGAAGAAAGGACCTTCTAAAGTCTCCCTGTTTCTTTCTTCAAACTCTCTAAACATGAACGATACTAAGTTAACTTTCATCAGACTCGTGAAATCAAACGATGAAGGACCCTATCTGGGAACGAACCTGTTATAGCTGATTTTACCACACATGGTTGATTGCATATTTATGGCCTTCCTTGTCCCTCTGCAGACTCTTTAGACACCATGGACTAATACTGTACTTTGATGTTTCCAATTTCATCCCTAAAAACACCTATTTATTTATGTATGCGACTTTTAATCCCATACTTGCATGTACACGCGACTTTTCACCTCAAACCCTCGTACATTGGGATGTGTGCATAAATCCAAATATTTTTGGAGTTTTCCTTCATGTGTGTCCAAACCACTTGACTCTTGGCCTTCCATATGCCTCAAGATCACTTGGATTTGGCCCTCCATTACCCATTTGGAGTGTTATATAAGGAACCCCTTGGATACATTGAAGACGAGGAATTGAAGAGCAATGAAACTATAGTCCATTGTTTCCATAGCTTGCATATACTTGAGTATGCATCCCTTTGTCCCTTTGGAGAACTTTGTGTTCTTCCCAAGCTTGAATTTTCTTGTGAGCTTGCTATCAAGAGATGGAGGATTGAGGTGGTAGAGGCCAAGGTGGAGGACTCATTTTCTCTGGTTCACAAATGTGCTAACAGAGGTTGACACTTGTGTAATCTCTAATTTGATTAACATAAATATATTTTCCTGTCCAATAATGTGCATTTGAATGAATATTGAATCCATGGATATGTTTAATTTCTTATACATTTTTGATTATATATGGTAGAGTATATCTACCACCCTATTATATAGCATGCTTGCTTGTTTGTTGTTGTTGAGAGCAAATTGATAGCGCAAGTGGGATTGGAAAAAGCTCTACGGGGATCTGCATCAACCGTCCGAAATAAGGTGTGATTCGAGGTACCTTAGTGTTAGATGTTTGGTTTATCTTGCATATTGGGAAGGGATTGATTTCTCGTGTCTAGCTGTCTGTTGTGGTACACCGCAAGCCATACGAATTTTGTCTCCGTAACAGAATTGGCGACCATACTGGGGAGGATCCTAGTTCTTTCTGTTTGGGGGTTTTTGGTATTCAATGTACTTGAATTTCTCTGATTTCTCTATTTCTGTGTCGAGTCTGGGAGAATGTTTGTCCAGTAGGGTCCTAAAGGAGTAAATTTTGTCTCAGGTTGTCTTTTTGCCTTATTTTTCTTCCTTTCTCTTCCTATACGTGGGTTTAGCTTTCACAGTCGTGTATACATGCGGGTTTTCCTTGCATAGTCGCGTATGTATGCTAGTTTACTAAGAAAAGTTGTTTATTGCTTGATTTTGAGCCGTATTTTTTATAGCTCAAAATGACACTTCTCTTCCTGTGACCACTTTCCCATGATCCCATCGCATGTCGACATTTCCATGACGACACTTCATGAAAGTCACTGAAAAGACACCTATCTTGGAAGACCCATATATTGAGTTTTGTAACTCTTTTTGACCTTATTTCTGCACTGTTGGAAAGGTATTTCAGTTAGCTAAAACTTTCCAGAAGACACCAAAGTCTGAAAATGCCCAAAAATACCCTTAAAATGCGTTTTTTGTGTATTTACGACTCTCCTTAAGTAATAGTCACGAATCATACGCGAGTCTCATGTTTTACAAGTTGCGGATGGATGTATTCGCGGGTTTCTCTTGTTGAAACTCAGGGATCATTCGCGGTTTTTTCTACTACATACCCGTGAATATGTCTCTTAACATTAAAACATAAAAACATGCCTTTTGAGTGAGTTTGGGTAGTTATGCAACTGACTCCTTCAGTTGTAACCACTTTGTCTTTGCCCCTATCTCTTCTTTAAGTATATAAATAGAGGTAGGGAGGTCCATGAGAGGGGACTTGGATTTTTGCATTGTTATGCTGGAGGAATCGGGACTCTCTTTGTCCACACCTTTTCCCTAGAGGTCTTCCCATTGTGTTGCAGAGCTTGAAGGATGAGTTCTTTGGAGAAGAGAAGCAGCAGAACCAGATCAAGGTTTCGTGAGGTGCCAAACTTGAAGAGAAGGTATACTTGTACTTGTTTTCAAGATTAATAAAGATGTGATGTCCTTCTTCTTCCCAAATCATTGTTGAATGTGTGATTGAATCTCTGTTTATGATCATATGATGATGTTGTTCAGATCATTGTTTCATGTTTATTTGATTATCATTGTTTTATATGTGGTCATAATGGTTTGAGGAAGGTATAATTTGTTTTGTAGGTCTCTTGGAGCGAGAGGAGCAAGAATAGGATTGAAGAGAAAACTTGGACCAGCCTTTAGTTAGTCAGGTGTGGACCTTTCTCATCTCTGATCTTGCTTATATATGCTTGTTGAACATTGTGCATCTCTCTTTCAACCTCAGTACGTTGATGGCCTCTTAAACCCTAGCCATAGGACACTTTCCTTTACAACATTATTGGCAGGATTAACTTTTGCTGGGTGATTTTAGATGATTGTTGAGACTTCTTCGATGCTTCTAGAGTCTGTATACACCCTCTATTTCTGACCAGAGACTGCTTTTAGTTTGATTTTTAGAAGGGTTCTTGTCATTTATTTTCTACTTTTTGTTTTGAGATTAGTGCATTAGGTATCTTTTACCTTGGTGCTTTGCTTGTATGTTGTTTGTGAGTGGTTGCAAAGTTTGAGGGTTATAGAGTAATTTGTTTTCTTTTTATATCTCATGCAATTCAAAAATACAAAAATATTTTTCTTTTTTCATAGTTATGCATTGCTTGCATTTTGCATTGGCATGGTGCTTGGATTGGGTTTGCTTGGTGAATTATAGTCATATTTTCATATAGGAATGATTGCACTTACATTTGAAGGAAAAAAAATTCACGCACGTAGTAGCATACCATGTTTTTCATTCTACATAGTGCATTTGCATTGCTTGTTAGGTGTGCATTTTACTTCACGTTGTGTCATAACACCATAAGTTGCACAACGATTACCCTTTGAGTAATTACAGCCAAATAAAATCAAGCGTTAATAAAATGAATTACACTCTTTTATTTTCAAGGGTGCATAAACAAGATTAGGTTTTAGGGTCTTGGAATAGTTCATTGTAAGTTAATTCTCCAAGACCACTAAACAAAAAAATTAGGTGTCTGTCCATGTGAGAGTGTGAAACCCTTGGTATAATTAGTGTTTCTCAAGACACTCCTCTTACATGAGAGTTAATCATGAGGAAATGCATGCGATTGTGATTGGGATGACCCCTAGTCACTTTCTTTGAGCACCGAAGACAGTTCTAGGATTATATTTGTATCTAGGTGCCTTTGAGGTATTGGTTGGTGCACCCTTGGAGTACCAGTTGTGATTTCAGGCTTCGATATTTGCTACCCTACCCATACGGTCGATCCCTCCTGCGACTGTTTTCCTGGGCATTAGTTATATTGAGGTGAATTTAGTTTCCTTACCTAAGTAATTGAGGGGGTATTTGCAGTGGTTATTCTACATGTGTCCTATCCAGATAGGGTTAGATGGCACAGATTTTATATGAGTTGAAATTGAGGGCCACTATAAAAGGTTACAAACATCCGCTTGTTGTGTATAGGAGTCTCAAGCCTCTCCTAGGTGAGATATACCTGCTTCATTCAGTAGCTCACTTATCCTACCCTTGGTTTGCTTGTTGTTTGGATTTATATTTTCTTAGGTGTATGGTCTGTGTATGCTAGTCTTCATAGGGTTACGTAGATAGATCGAGTCTTTTATTTTTGTTGAGTCATTATGGATCCAAGTGCATCTCCCCATTGCTCTTGTATTTTAGTAGGTCTTCCACCTTCTACATCTCCTCCTCCCTTGGGAGAGAGAACCAGATAGTCTGGGAAGACTAGTCATCACTTTGATTCACACAGAGATCTCACCATGAGTCATCATGGGTCTGAGGTCGTAGCAAAAGTTGAACCTTTAAGCACAGATGGAACTCCACCTAAGTTTGGACCTTATGGGCCTGGACCGTCACAAGATGATTTATCACAATTTCCTGATTACATTATCTCTAACCCCCTATATTGGTTATACTATCCATGTGAAGAGACTTTCCATGAACCCACCAGCACTGGACACATTAGATATGGCATGCCTAATATTCCCAATCTTGGTCTGGTACCTCATGTCGAACCAGTCGGTGACCTTGGTACTGTGCCTTGGGGCACTTCCATTCCTTTCCATGCAGAGAGGTTTGGTGGTAGTAGTCATATTGCACCATCCACTCCAGCAATGGTAATTCCTTCACACACACATCCCACACGTAGCACTAGTGTTCCTCTTTGGGGACCTCAACTGAGACATGTGAATATTGGGGGTACAAGATATATTCCTTCACATATTCCATCGTCTTCTCAAGCTGTTCCTTCAAATTCCTTTTCAATGCATCCTATTCCTAACTTTAGTGGCCCTTTGGGCCAAAGTTCGACTATAAGACATATTTATCCTACGTATACTAACACATATTCATCCAAGTGTCTCCTTCTATGTCAGCAGGTCATGTACCTATTTCTGAATCATCTTATGGAGTACCTCATCGACCATCTCATGGTCCTTCTCATGGAGCTTCCCATATACCTACCTATGGACTATCTTATGGAACATCTCATGTACCATCTTATGGATCATACCATAGACCATCTCATGGTCCAGCCTATGGAGCTTCCCATGGACCTTCTTATGGACTACATTACAGAAAAAACTATCAACCGTATGGGTATGGGTATCAACAACCCACTTACTCTTCTAAATATGGCTTTGTAGAACCTCATAATCAAGGTACTCTGCAATATAATTCTTCCACATAGCCCTTCATGGGTCATATTGGAGGAGGTTATTATCCCATTGTCCGAGGCCATGGTGTGTGAAATCAACCTTATTCGAATCAATCCTATCAGGGAGCATGGCATCGACCGGCTCAACCTAGGCTCCCTTTCCTTGCGACCTTGAACCTACCTGATTTGTTGAGATCAAAAAATGATCCTATGTCTCATAATTGGGCATGGCTAGAAGTCCCTACCAATCTTCCTTCAGACATTCCCAAGTTCGAAGGTAAGGTTGGTGAAGATCCTGGTGAGCATGTCACAACCTTCCACCTTTGGTGCTCTTCTAATTTGTTACATGATGAATCCATCCATTTGAGGCTATTTCAATGCACCCTCATAGGTCTTGTAGATAAATGGTATATAGAGTTACTAGGGGGGACCTATACTATTTTTTATGACCTTTCCATGAATTTTCTTAATCATTTCCAGCTACCCATACGTTACGACGTCGGTACCGAACCCTTGTTGACCTTTCGGCAAGATAAAGCCATGCAAATTTTGGATCATATTCAAGAGTCAAGCAGACAGAAATGATTAATTAAAGCCCTTATACCACCAGAGTTTCTTCTAGAGTGGTTCCTCAAGTCATTGTTACCTTATATCGCGAAGGATGTTTCCACATCCAGAGTTCAAAATGAGGACCAAGCTATTTTTAGGGATCAAGAGTTGGATTTGATCTATGCTCAATCCAGACTCTTGTATGAGATTATCCCGAATGCTCCGAGATCCAATTTCGACCCCAAGATTGAACCTGGGCCACATACCAATGGTATTGTTGGCTCCACAAGTACCAGGGCCTACAGACTTAGTTACAAAACAAGTGAACCAGTTATCACTTAACCAACCTACGTTGGGACAAGCCATGGCTTCATCTCAACCTACCCAATCGGCAAGTGTGCTTTTAGTGAAAATGTCAAACCTAAAAGGAAACCAGCATCCTGGAAGGAATAAAAAGAAAGGAAAAAATAATCATAAGGGTGGGAATTAAAATGAAATGGTAATAATAATGACAAGAACATGAACAATGCTATGGGGAACAAGCAACCTAAGAATAAGGTGAAGTTTCCTTGTAAGTTGTGTAAGGACAATCACCTCACTCACTTTTCCCTTGTATGGAGGACGCCTCGAAGTTTATAGCACAAGGCCCAACTGTGTTTACTAATCCTTTACCTAATAATCAAAATATGAACTCGAGGACCATTGATCCTGGTTGTGTATCTGGTGGAACTCAAAACCCGGTGAATGCCGCTAGTGGTCATGGTTACATCAACATGGTGCAATCTACCAAATTTGTGATGTGTGTGAAAGATTATGGTTCGTCACAACCAAACCTTGGGAAATAATCCGATCCACCCAAGAGATCTTTGGGAATTGAAAAGCCTACAAATAAACCTAAAGTTCTGCCTCACATTCCTTAAGGTATTCTTGAAGAGGTCGGGGCACAATCCTAATGCTTGAGCTTCCCAGAACTATTTATTTTTTGAGGATTTGCAATATACTCCTTGTGCAATGTCTCCATTAGAAGTGCTTCAGACTTGTCCTTCATAGAGAAAGGCCTTTTTGTCTGTTCTTGGGGTTAGTGAAGATATTTCTTCTTCCATAATCAAATTTGAAACTCATGGAATCCAACCTTTCTTTCCTTACTACATGTATCTTTTGATTCATGTAGAGTGTCTCAACAACACCATCACGCGTACAATTATTGATGAAAGAGTTGCCACTTTCGTGATGTCTTTGTCTTGTTGGAAGGGCTTAGGTTCTCCCACGTTGTCTCAATTTGCAAAAATGTTGAATGCTTTCAATTGAAGGTCGTTTCAGCCACATGGTATACTTCCTTCTATAGAGTTCAAATTGGGAGGGAAGACTATCGCGATCAAGGTAGATGTGGTTGATGCGCCCCTTGACTACATATTTTGTTGGGTAGGAACTAGATGTACAATATGCAAGTTGTATCCTCTTTCCTATTTTGAGTGGTTTTATTTCCATTTAATGGGAGGACCCTTATGATTGATCAAAAGTATTTCCAAAATATGAGTGTTAACACATCCTTGGGAGCTTCTATCCCGATTATCAATCATTCTCAGTAGGCAACTGAGAATGTGGGTGTAGGTATGTATCCTTCTCTCATGGGAACCTTTAGTTGTCCTATGCATGTTCTTATGATTTGGTCTAGTCTTGGTGGGGCTTCATCCTCATCGAATTGGGTATCCTTTCACACTACTCATATGGAGGATCCTTGGATTCTTCCTATACCGAGTACTTCGAGTATGCATGTTGAGACAGATGTGTCGTTGCCTACAACAATGGTGGTGTATCAAGCAAATATTGATCATGTTTTAGAGCCTAGTCCTTCCTCTTCATGGACAGAGGAGGAGGACCCTTATGTGCTACCAATATGGGCAGTAGAGTCATCTCACTCTCACAACTGCCTTGATGATGTTTTTCCATCAGATGAAGCTATTCTTGAGGCCACGTCTGGGATTGAACAACCTTGGGAAGTGTTGCACCATAGATCGTATTTCCTTCCTAAGATTGATAATTTAGAGTGTGATGACTTTAGGATGATTCTAAGCAAGAAAATTGGTAGCCATATGGTCCCATTAAGCTCTCCTGGTCAAATGGATGAATGGAACATGGCTAACCTCTCACCAATGATTCCTATCAACATTTCTCATGATCCTGGTAAGATTGAGAATGTTTACATTCGGGAAAATTGTTCCCCTGATGAGATTAAAGAGTATACCGAGTTTTTTAAGGCATTTCATGATATTTTTGCTTGGTCATACGAATAATTCCAGGTATAGACCCTCATATTTTCGAACGCAAAATCAAGATATATCCATATGCAAAAGTGGTTCGACAACATTTGCATGCCATGAATCCTAGAAAAGAACCCGCCATTAAAGCAAAGATAGAAAAACTGCTCAAAGCTGGTTTTATCTATCCCGTTCCCTTGACGAAGTGGGTTTCAAATCCCATTCCGATGGATAAGAAGAAGGGAGTGATTCACATATGCAATGATTTTCATGATTTGAATCGATATTGTCCTAAAGATAATTTCCCTACACCATTTATTGATCAAATTTTGGATGAGTGTGTGGGAAGTGAGGTATTTTATTTTATGGATGGCTTTTTTGGATATAATCAGATACAAATTAAGCCCAAGAATCAACACAAGACCACATTTATTTGTCCTTGGGGAAATTTTGCATATCGGAAGATTCCCTTCGGACTTAAAAACGTCAAAGCTACGTTTCAGCAAGCCATGACCTTAATCTTTCATGATCCTAAAAATATTATTGAAGTATATTTGAATGATCTCGCTGCTCACTCTCATTTGAGAGTGCGTCATCCTTACCATTTTCAATTAGTGTTCGAAAGATGTCGTCATTATCAAGTTTGTTTAAAACCTAATAAGTGCATCTTTTGTGTGAAAGTTGGTCATTTACTAGGATTCATCGTATCCAAGGAGGGTATTAGAGTCAATCCCTTGAAGGTTGAGGCAATACTTCAATTGTCTCCCCTGCATAATATTCGACACCTTCAGCATTTACAAGGTATGGAGAACTTCTTGCAAAGGTTCGTGGTCAATTTTTCCAACTTGAATAAAGGCTTCATGCATTTGTTGAAGAAGGACACCCCTTTTTACTAGGATGAGCGAGCCCAGGAGTCTTTCAATGCTCTTAATAGATCCTTAGAAATGGCCCTCGTGTTTATTCCACCAGACTATAGCTGTGTTTTTTATTTATGTGGTCGTGTCTCAGGAGATGGTTGGTATGGTATTGGTTCAAGAGGATGAGGAGCTCCATGAGCATGTCATATATTATGTGATCTGAAACCTTATTGATGCAGACCTTCATTATGCCCATGTAGAGAAGGTAGCCTTAGCCACCGTTCATGTGGTTCAGCGTTTGATACATTACATTCTCCTTCGCCAAACTTTGGTCATAGCTCACATCAATCCATTTCAGTTCATCCTCACTAGAAGGATGATTGGGGGAAAATATAATAAATGGATTGTGATTTTGCAAGAATTTGATCTCAAGTTTGTTTCAGGGAAACCGAAGAAATCAAAGAAATCATTAATCTTTGCTAAGCTCATATAATATTTCCCAAATTTAGAGGAAGAGTAGGTTTATGAGGATTCTTTTTTCGATGAGCATATATTCCTCATCTCAACTGTGGACCCTTGGTATGGGGATATTATCGTGTATTTTTAGACATTGAATGTCCCTACTCACCTCTCATGGGATGAGCAGCGACGACTACGTCACGTAGTGAAGAACTACCTCATAGTGGATGTTACTAGTACTATCGTGGGGTGGATTCCATTTTACATCATTGTTTAACTCATGATGAGGCCGAGGTCATGCTTAATGATTTCCATGGAGGGGCATGTGGTGGTCATTTATCTGGGCTTTCTACAGCCCAAAAACTCTTAAGAGCGGGCTATTTTTGGCCATCCATCTTTAAATATTGCATTAATGCGGTCAAGAAGTGCCACCCTTTCCAAGTTTTTGCATGTAATATGTGCTCACATCCCTCCCCTTTGTATCCTATTGTCACCTGTAGTCCCTTCACCAAGTGGGGGCTTGATTTTATGGATTGCAACCCAGATTCAGCTGGGGGGCACAATCATATTATTGTGGTTGTCGATTACTTCACAAAATGGGAAGAGGATATGCCCATAGTTAAATATGATGGTGAAACAGCCATGCATTTCATATTAAACTAGATGTCAGTCAGTTTGGCATTCCGAGAGAACTTGTCACTAACCATGGAAGGCACTTTCAGAACAAAATGATGGAAGAGTTGGCTTCCAAGTTAGGATAAGCAAGAGCACTCCTCTTCTTATCACCCTCAAGTGAATGGATAGGTTGAAGCAGTGAACAAATCACTTATGCCCATTCTCCAATGAACCATCACACATAGCAAGAATAATTGGCATATTATGTTGTATCCTTCTTGGTGGGCCTATAGAACCGTGGTCAATACTGCCACTGATTTTTATCCCTATCATCTTCTCCATGGGGTGGAGTCAGTATTACCAGTTGAATGTGAAATCCCTTCTTTGAATCTAGTTGTGGAGCTTTTACCAGAGGGTTCTGCATTGGAAGAGCGTTTGGTCCACTTAAAGCATCTTGATGAGCAGCGCCGAGATGACTTAGTGGCTCTTGAGGTTAAAAAGCATTGCATTAAGGTCCAGTATGATAATTATGTCTATCCTAGGAGGTTTAGTGAAGGTGACTTGATCCTTTTGTGAGATCAAGCTAAGGAACCCTTGGTGGCAGGAGAGGTTAATCTAAGTCATCACGGAAGTCAATCCCTACATAGGGATAGTCATCTATGGTGATGAGCTATCTCCGCCACCATGGAAAGAACTCTATTGGGTAGGGGTTAGACACCCTTCCACCTCCCAGTATTCACATGACATTAACCCAACATCCTTGAGCTGGATCCTGGGCTCCATGTGGAGCAATGTCTACTCTGGAGCTTATCCCTGGCACCCGCTAAAAAAATAATGTGCTTAGTATGCTTCCAAACTCAAAATTCTACACCCTACCCATATTGCAGTCACTGAGCTGTTGTTTCATGTTTCTCAATAACATAGTACTCCAGTCATATATTGTAGGACACACAAACTCTACTGCATAGAACATCATTGGTCATGAGGCCTGGTGGAATGATTCCAATGCAATCCTGCCTAATTCCAAGAGTATGGCTTTCAGCTCTAGAATCTGAATCACATATGTTGGGATTTGACTCCCAACCTTTTATGTATTGGGAAGGTATTACATAGCTATGTAGTCATCTATATTCAGCCTGCCTCCTGGCCCATGATATCATAGCTTCACCACCTCCCCCCGTTGAGACAAACCTGTGATGAAATATATGTCCTCAACCTCAATGTTGAGTGACATCCCATCTATATAAAAGGTTTCAGACTCTAGATCCTAGTAATCTACCAGCAGCTGGAGTAGTCTTGTCTTTTCCCTCAAGCTGCCAAGACACCAAAACTTGTATAAGCCACATGCCTATAATGCTTGTTGAACCATGAGGTCAGCCTGAATAGCTTCCTCAACATCACCATGTTCCCTCTCTCTCCACTCCAATACCATCCTGCACAAAAACATAATTTGTGATCATTATTTTCCCATCAAAACCTTATTCATGGCCCTATACGTGACTATCTACAAAACAGCCACGTATGTACACATTTTTCATTGAATTTTTGACGTATGGATATCCCTATACGTGGACAAATGCTCGATATTTGCGTGGGCCAAAACGCCCAAGTTAGGATGGCCTAAAAAATTAAATTGACCATGAAAAATCAAAATTTTTATATCAAAATGAAAGAGAGAAGAAAGGGAATTTACCTGGATCAAATGTGGAGGGATTCCATTGGACAATGCTCCCAGAATTCTCTTCTAAAGTTCTGGACTCAAATGCACTATGGTGGGTAAAAATTCAAAATGGTATGAAAATGCACTATCATAGCTGATTTTACCACACATGGTTGATCACATATTTATGGCCTTCCTTGTCCCTATGTAGACTGTTTAGACCCCATGGACTGATATTGTACTTTGATGTTTCCAATTTCATCCCTAAAAACACTTTTTTATTGTTGTATGTGACTTTTAATCACATACTCATGTGTACATGTTACTTTTACCTCAAACCCGTGTACATCAGGATGTGTGCATAAATCCAAATAATTTTGTAGTTTTTCTTCATCTCTGCCCAAACCACTTGACTCTTGACCTTCCATATGCCTCAATATCGCTTGGATTTGACACTCCATTAGCCCTTTGGAGTGCTATATAAGGAACCCCTTGGATACATTGAAGAGGAGGAATTGAATAGCAATGAAACTATAGTCCATTGTTGCCATATCTTGCATATACTTGAGTCTGCATCCCTTTGCCCCTTTGGATCGCTTTGTGTTATTCCCAATATTTCCTTTTCTTGTGAGCTTGCTGTCAAGAGATGGAGGATTGAGGTTGTGGATGCCCAGGTGGAGGACTCGGTTTCTCTGGTTTGCAAATATGCCAACAAAGGTTGTCACATGTGTAATCTCTGATTTGATTAATAGAAATATCTTTTCCTATCCAATAATGTGCATTTGAATGAATATTGAATCCATGGATATGTTTAATTTCTTATACATTGTTGATTATATATGCTAGAGTAGATCTAACACCATATTATATAGCATGCTTGTCTTGTTTGTTATTGTTGAGAGAAAATTGCTACTGCAAGTGGGATTGGAAAAAGCTCAACGAGGATCAACTTCAACCATCCAGAATAAGGTATGATTTGAGGTCCCCTAGTGTTAGATATTTGGTTTCTCTTGCATATTTGGAAGGGATTAATTTATCATGTCTGGATGTCTGTTGTGGTACACCCCAAGCCATAGGAATTTTCTCTCCATAACAGAACCCCTCATTTCTCAAGTTCGCAAAACATGTGAGAATGGACTCATCGTTTGATGAGCTACAATGAGTGTTTGTTACCCTCTTTGGATTTGTAAAAATGAAAAGAGGCACTCATCCTTCAAGATGGGGAAACTAAGTGAAAGGGGAATGTTTTTCATTTGTATTTATGGCACTTTATAGTCCACCTTTTAACATGGCACCTGTGTGCATTTTCATATCAAAACAGTTGGGTATTCAGCTTGTCTCTGAGTCGATCCACTTTTGTGAGTCACCTGACTCCTTTGAGTCAATTCAAATAATTATTTCTCATATTCCTTGTATTACACCTCATTTCAGCGTCGTCAATTCAATGTTGCCAATTCAGGTGTCATGCTGTAAATTGTTTAAAGGATGTCTCTTCCAAAATTCAACTCATTAGTAACTTTACCTTATTACCGAGTTGGTCATGTCTAAGTCAGTTTCATGGTTGTCTCATCACTTCAAAAATCACATTTTGTTCCATGTTTCATGTCGATGATGGGGGAGACATCATGGCCCTCCTTCGATGAGTATATTACTATCGACTTCATCTCATCATCTAGGAATTAGACTTAGAAACCTAGTCAAGTACCTTGAAGCCTGCATGCATCAATGGTAGGTTTCCTCGCTTTCAATAGTAGTTTTTCGTCAATTACCTCTGATTGAAATATTCTACCAAGTGTTCAACTCCAAAACATCTATTCACACTTTGGAGAATGTACTGAGATACATTTGGAATCATTGACATTAATGGTGACTTCCCTCGCACTTATTAATAGTTTACATCAATGACTAGTAATCAAATGGTTTATACCATGTTCAACATCAATACATCTATTCACATGGTTAGAATCGTATCAGTTAGGGATTGGAATGAATACCCTGAGTGGTTAGGCTTCATCAGCATAATTACCTATCCTCAAGTTGCAATGGAAGATTATTTTGAGTCACGACATGGATCCATTGTATGCTTGGTGGCTATGTCCATACTAGGTTCGGATAACATTGATCTACTTTGTATGTTTCGTAGGCATGTTATTCTCTCTATGTAATTTGATCATGGATCTACAGTTTATTCTTAGTAGCCATGACATGGTCATCATCATGGATCTACAGTTTATTGGTCTACAACCATGGTTGAGTCAGACAAGTCTATTATTAGTCTTTTGTTAGTTGTGAAGCTCATCTATTTTTTCCTCGGATACTGGATTGATGTCTAGAAAAGTATTTCACCTATCACTTCCCTCTAGCCTCGTACTTTGGGTGGCATTCTGTTGCACCTGAAAATTCCGCACTTGCTTGTTTTCCTTTCAAAAATCCTAGACTGAGATTCCTTTGGCAACTTTTCTCCATCCTTAGGAAGGTCAACTCTTTTCTCCATTTATGATAGAGCATCATCAATGCTCTGTCCAGTGGAGAAAATTTCTCTCGCTCCTATTTGTATTTTGGCAGTAGGCACTGTCGGCACTTCTCCTTAGTGAGAAAAAAGCATCGCTGCTTCTTCACCTGAATCCAAGCGCGTCGATCAACCCAAAACCTGGAAAAAAAAATCCTAGAAGCTCCCTTGTGAAATCCTATGTGGATTTTGTTCCTACTATCTAGGGATAGGTTGCATTCGCCTTCCTCACCTATTGGGATCAACTCCTATCCATTCCCCAAGTGAATCTTATCATATTCATCCTATAAATAAAATCATTCCTGGAGTGAGTGATGGGAGGCAAAAGAAAGTACCCTTATGTTGTTGGACTAATATATGGCCTAGATTCAATATAAAGTGAGTTTAAGTGTGAAGAGAGTGTTGTAAGTGTGAAGAATTGTAGATATGTTTTAGAGGATAAAGCTAGCAACATCAAGGATTTATGGTTGTAACTTTACTATCTTATTATTAATACAAAAGTGTTCCCCTTTCCCATATTTAATGTGTGTTAATATTAGTTAAATGTTGTTAGACTCCTTGATCACTAACATAGATGATTGATTTGTCATGATTCTCTCACTTTGTGCTTTTTCCTTTTGATCTCTTTTGCAGGTACTGAAGTTTGCAAGAAGGACTTTTGGAACAAGGATGAAAGAACATAGCTCTGAGGTATGATTTTGGTTTCATGTTGATCAAATTGATTATATATGGGAAGGATATGTTGTTGTGCTCTTTTTTTCTACACTTGTGTCTTACAGGGTAGAGGAACAAGCGGTGTCTGCACTAGTTGCAGAATTCCTTGAAAAACTGGAAATAGTGAGACACAAGAGACCATACATCTCATTTATCTTATTGTGCCACTTGATATTCTCTATTGTTGTATTGGGCTCAACCTCAGTTTCCATGGTCACTCTGAAGAGGCCTTTTCTCCCCATCAAAATCTCCATCTTTTCTTCCATTCAAAGTAGTTGAATGGAATCAAGATGATATGTTGAGATTAATCCATTTCTTCAGCAACTGTGCCCTGGACAAACTGAATGCGCTCCCTAGGAGAGTGATGTCAATATTGCAAAAGAAATAAGAGAAGAGAATAGACAAGCTAAAGAATATTTGATACCATGTGAAAATTTATCCCAAGTTTAGATAAATTGAACTCACAAAAGTGCTTGAAAAATATGCATAGATCCGCTCAAATTGGAGACTGAAATTGGTGCATAACACAAAATTGAATTTATTAAGTTTGCATCATCCAAAATTATAACATAATAGTTTTTCCAAATATATAATTACATCATATATTTGACTTCCTAAGTAGGGAAGTTGAATCCTCACAAAAGTTGGCTTAGTAAAAGTCAAAAATCCCCCCTATGTGCATAAAACACTTTCCAAACCAGTAAAGGAGGTCACGAATTGGATGAATGATATGTATTAGCTTATATGTGATGGAAATTAAATATAATAATACTTTCAACAAATAAAAATATGGAGGATTATTTGTGCAAAAAAAAAGGTAGTTTCCATGTGACTAGCTTTCACTTTTTTCCTTAAAAGCTACTAAAAAGCAGTCAAGCTCAAGGTAAGGAAGGAATGCACGCTTACTAAACTAGGAAGTCTACAGAGTTTTCATAATCTTATCCAAAATCTTATGAATGTGATCCTGCAGGTATTTTTTTTTTAAATTGACCAAATGGTGCAAGTGGATGCCATCTAGCTAATATAGGACCTAGGAAATTAATCAAGAAGATTAATTATTTTATCCTAAGTATGGGAATGGGTTTTTTGTTATTCTAACAAACATCATGGGTTCAATTCAGGTCCAAGGAACTATTTTATCCCTAATATTGACATGATAAATTTTTATCGCAAGGATCCAATCACGTGGATTTTTCAAATGGATCAATTCTTTGATCTACACCAGGTGCCCACTTTGCAAAAGGTAACTATTGCATCCTTACATTTAGAACCTGGTCAATTTGTATGGTACCAATGGCTTTGTGACTGTAAAAAGGACTCTTTTATCTCTTGTTCTATATTCACATAATAATTTAATTCACATTATGGGCATATAAATGGCAACACCTTCTTTAGATAGTTAGTAAATCTCAAGTAATAAGGTCCAGTTACAGAGTAAATCAAGAAATTTCAGCAACAAAGTCTCAGAGTGAAGAATATTTCAGAAGATAATTTGTTAGATATCTTTATTGTAACCTTTAAATATAGCATTCAACATGAGGTGTGTCTCTTTGAACCATCATCCCTAGAAAAGGGTTTCATGATGACAAGGAAGGTTGAAAGTAAAAATATGGAAATGACTACTAGAAAGGATTTCTCCAACACATACAGAGAAAATAATTTTCCTTCTTCTAAACCAATGCAAAGGTTGACACCCCAACAACTAGATGAAAGAAGAGCAAAAGGATTATTATTTAATGGTGACAGCAAGTATAGTAAGGGACATAAGTGCAACGAAAAGAAATTATTCTACATATATTGTGAAGGAGAAGAACCAAAATAAGAGGAAGCATCTCAAGAAGAGGCAAGTTCAAAAGAGATGGAAGAGGATACTTCAGAAGAAATTACTCCCACCATATCTTGGCATGCATTTGTTGGAATTATAACTCCTAAAACTCTGAATATTGAAGGATACATAAAAAATAAGAAGATGACAATGTTAATTGATTCTTGTAGTACTCATAATTTCATTCACTATAAATTATCCAAAGTTATTAATTTCTTTGTATATCCAACACCATAGTTTCAAGCTATGATTGCATATGGAGGAACTATAAATTGCTCAGAGAATTTCCATAATATCAATCTTGCTATAAGGGAATATGTATTGAATATTCCAATGATTGTTATCCCAATGGGTGGGGTTGATGTTGTCTTAGGTATCTAATGGTTACAATCATTAGTAACAGTGGATTTTAATTTTAGAAAACTTTTCATGAAATTTTCATGGGAAAGAAAAATGAATGTGAGTTAAATGGTATCACAAGAAAACCAAGCAAGGTGATAAGATCTAATTCTATAACAAAGTTGTTGAAAAGGGGACATCAAGGTGTAGTTGCACAATTATGATAATTAGATGTTTAAACCTCAAAGTTCTCTATCTCCCCATATCTCCAAAGGGTCATTAATAATAATTCTAAGGTATTTGAATATATTCCCAAAGATATTCCACCTATTCGATACTTTGATCATTATGTCTACTTATTTCCAGACAGTGTTCCTCCTAACATCAATCCTTATTGATATCCTATATAGCTAGAAGAGTGAAATTGAGCATATGTTTGCTGAAATGTTAGAGGTTGGCATAATAGGCCGAGCCAAAGTTCTTACTCTACACCCATGGTAATGGTACCAAATCCATATGGATCAAGGTGTATGTGTCCTAATTATAGAGAGCTCAACAAGATCACCATTAAAGATAAGTCTACCATTCTTGTCGTTGATGAATTGTTAGATGAATTACATGGAGCAAGTGTCTTCACAAAGTTGGATCTTTGTTCCAAGTATCATCAAATTTGAATGAAGGATGAAGAAATCCCCAAAACAACATTCATAACTCAGGAATGTCACTATAAATTTTTGGTCATACCATTTTGTCTCACAAATGTGCCTTCCACATTTCAAGGTTTGATTAATTATATTTTCAAGAATTTCCTTAGAAAATGTGTGCTGGTATTCTTTGATGATATACTAATCTATAGCAAGTCTTGGGAAGAACATCTTCAACATGTTGATAGGGTAATACAACTACTAAAGGAGAAAGAACTGTATGCAAAACCATCAAAATGTTTCTTTAGGATAAAGGAGGTAGAGTATTTGGGTCATATTGTATCTCATGAAGGTGTCAAGGTAGACCCTAACAAAATTAAATCCATGATGGACTGGTCAATTTCCAAAACCATGAAGAATATCCAAGGATTCTTAGGTCTAACAAGGTACTACCGCAAGTTTGTTTAGAACTATGGAAGAATAGAAGCTCCTCTAACAACATTACTGAAGAAAGATGCATTTTCTTGGACTTCAATGGAAACTCAATCTTTTCAACAACTCAAAGAGGCACTGTTTAAAGCTCCTGTTTTGGCAACACCAAACTTAACAAAAACCTTTATTGTGGAATGAGATGCTTCAGGAAATGGAATTGGATTTGTACTAATGCAAGAAGGACACCCTCTTACCTTCATAAGTCATCCAATCAAGGGAAACAACTTTAAAAATCCCATTTATGAAAAGAAACATGGAAAACTACATTCCTTGAAGCAATGGCGCCTTACCTTGTAGGGAGACATTTCAAGGTTAACATTGATCATGATAGCCTTAAATACTTCTTGGAACAAAGGCTATCTTCAAAAGAGCAACAAAAATGGGTGACGAAGATGTTGGGATATGAATTTGAAATCATCTACAAAATGGGGAAGCAAAATGTTGTTGTAGATGCACTCTCCATGAAACATGAGGATGTTGAAACATTACTCTATGCTATCTTGATCATCCAACCAGATTGGATACCCAAAGAAAGGGATGAATGGAAAAATGACAAAGAAATATGGACATTAATTCAAAAAATACATTAGGATCCCAGTGCCTCTAATGCATTTATGTGGAAAGATGACTTGCTATGGTACAAGGATCGCTTATATCTTGGTAAGAGTTCTCAGCTCAAGAAAAAGGTACTTTTTGAATTCCACTCCTCATCGATAGGAGGGCACTCAGGTTTCTTAAAAACCTACCATAGGGTAAAGAAAGAATTATCTTGGGATGGACTTAATCTGATGTTCAAAAATTTGTGACAAAATGTTTGGTTCGCGAACAAAATAAAGTGGCAACAATTAAGACCACGGGTCTCCTACAACCACTTTCCATTTCAATCCAAAGGTGGATAGAGGTATCAATGCATTTTATCATAGGTTTACCAAACTTAGAAGGAAAGAGTGTCATCATGGTGGTTGTTGATAGACTTACTAAATATGCACACTTATGTGCACTATCTCACGCCTTCAAACCAAGTATGGTCGCCAATTCTTTTATGGATACAAACAAGTTATACAAATTGACCATAACTCAACATTGTTCTCATTTTTTGGGGGGTAAATTTTAATCATTGTTTTTACCTCCATTTCAGAAAGTGTGTATACTAGTAGCACCATTTTTCATTTTGCACCCTTTTTTGTGACTTTGAAAGTTCTTGGTGATATGGAAACTATAATTTTTCATTTTGAACCCTATTTTTAAGATTTTGAAATTTCTAGGTCATAAGAAAACTATAATTTTTATTTACAAATGTGTTTTTTCAAATTTTACTAAAAATATATAGATTTAGGAGCTAGTTATAATGAAAAAATGTATATATTTTTGATTTTTTATCAACTTTTAGAAGCTAGTTACAAGGAAATATATATATATATATATATATATATATTAGAAGATATTTTAGATTTTTTTCTTAAATTAATCATTTTTATAGGCACGTTGTAACTAATTTCAACTATTTTATATATGGAACTATTTTTATTTTATATTTTAAAATAAAAATGACAAACAACACCCAAAAAAAAAACAAAAACAAGAAAAAAAATAACCAAAAAAAATAACAAATTTTAAATTTTAAAACCTAAACTTTCAATTTTAAAACACACACACACACACACATTTAAAATTTATTAAAAAAAAAAATTAAAAACATTCCAACTTAAAAATAAAAAATAGAAACCAAAAAATACAAAACACACCCCCACTCATCCCCATCTACCCCATTTGTCTTCCCTTCACTACCCATCCCCCTCCAATCCCTCCCCTCCCCCTCCCCTCTCCCCCTGCCCTCGCCTTCCCCATGCAACCCCCTTCTGGTCGGTCATGATTCTCANCTCCTCCCTCTTTGCACCCCTCCCCATCCCCCTCTACCCCCTCTACCCTCTATTCCCCTCCATTTCCATCCTCTACCCCATTCCTCTCCTCCCCTCCATTTCCCCCTTATCGCCTCTCTTCCCTCCCCCTCCCCGCTCCCCGCAACCCTTCCCACACTACCCTTCCAGTCATAGATGTGATTTTGAGAATCGCATGACCACGACTGGTAGGGCAGCTTGAGAAGGGGGAAGGGGATGTGGAGTGGAATGGTGAAAAGGAGAGAGGGGGGACATGGAGGAGAGGAGAGGTACAAAGGGGGTAGAGGCGGGCACAGGAGTGGTATGGATGGGGAGGAGAGGGGGAGGTGAGCAACGGTGTGATTCTGAGAATCGTGGTCGGTGAGAAGTGGTTCGCATGGGGAAGGCGTGAGGCGTAGGGAACAGGAGGAAGGGGGGGAGGGAGTAGAGTGGGGTGGGAATAGAAGGGGAGGTTGAGGGTAGACGAAGGGAGGGGGAGGGGGTAGAGGGGGACGGGTGTGGTGGTTTTTTTTAATTTTGTTTTTAAAAATTAAAATTTTGTTTTTTATTTAAATTAATTTTAAAAATTAAAACATTGGTTTAATTGTTTTTTTTTTAATTTGTTTTTTTAATTTATAAATTTTCATTTTTTTTATTTTCTTTTCAAGTTTTCAATATTTTTTTAATTTTAAATAGTTAAGTTCATTTTTTTTTTCAAATTTGTTAAAAAAATATTTTTATTTTTTTAAGATAATTTTTTTTTATAATTTGTACTGTTTTGAAATTTTGAAATGTATGTTTCATTTTTTTGTTATTACAATTTATTTTGATACTATGAGAACTACATTCATTGTTGGATCTAGGAGCACAAGAGACTCTCACAATTCGAAGTAGTTTGCAAAAACCAGCAAAAAAGCTTGAAAGAGTAAAAATTTACACACGCATTTGAACACAATAGTGGATATTATTGAACTATCTAACATCTAAATATGTTTAGATCATAAATATATTACATTAGGAATAATTCATGATGCTTAGGAATCCATTTGGGTGTGCACATGTCTTAAGGAAATATTTGACCTCCATCCCCCCTAGGTGGACCAATTAGCACTCGAATCACCCCAAAAAGTCACTAACCATGGTGTGAAGGTTGGAGAGGAATTTTAAGGCGAAAATGAGTCCAAGGTAGGAGTGGGTGAGAAAATAGAGGTGTGGGAGAGGCTCAATGTGACAATAAATGCACTAGGAGGCCAAAAATGGACAAAAGACAACACTAGTGCCCCTAGTTAAACCCAGATTCTTCAAAACAAGGAAGTAGCACCCCAAGAAATTAATGAGGGTGTACATGTTCTAGGTTGACCAAGCTAGATCAATTCCGTGTGTGTGTGAATGGTCTGAAAAATAACCAGTCACCTCCTAGACCAATTTCCCTAAGTCTAAACCATAGCAATTTAATGCATAGAAGCAAATGAAATTAACTAAGGTATAAACGAAGGTACTAAGGATGGATTACTGTTCTAACACCCCCCTTAATCTTAACTTTGTAAAACTTAACCAAAAATATTATGGAGACCTTGGAAACAAAGGCTCAAGTACCTCATACAACAGAAATTTTATTTGTCCATGAAAACAAGGAAAATTGGAAATCCACATGGGAACAAAACCTCTCCTCAAAAATAGACATGGGGCCAAAAATCTGAAGGTGAATCAAAATCATCACCGTGCATCACTCACTCCAAGTAGTGATCTCAAGTAAATGAATTTCTTCTCAGTAAAACACTTGGTGAAAATATAAGTAGTTTGCTCAGTGGAAGGGAAATATTGCAAGGCAATTGCCCGATCATGCACTAAGCCCCGAATGTAGTGCATATGAATCTCTATGTGCTTGGTCCTATGTCTCTATATTGGATCTGTGGAAATATTTATTTCACTTTGATTTTCACACCAAATGACAGTGGGTGAATTAAGTGCAACACCAAGTTCTCGAAGAATTCCTTGCAACCACACACATTCTGTAGCCGCATTCACTACTCCTCTTTACTTGGCCTCAGCTGAAGAAAGGGAAATGATGTGTTGTTTATTTCTTGATCGACATATTGGACCATTGGAAAGCATGAATACAAAACCTGAAGTGGACTTTATATCATTGGGATCTCCGGCCCAATCCAAATCAGAAAATCCTACCAGTTCTGGTGGAGAACTAGATGCATAGTATACCTCGAAGTTCATAGTGTCTTGTACATACTAAATCATCCTCTTGGATTCCTTCCAATGGATCTCATGTGGCTGATTCAAATATATTGATACAGCACTATCAACATATGCTGAATCAGGTCTAGTATGTGTCATTGAAAAATTAGGGAAGCTACCTATAATTATGAGATCATAAACATATAGTACAATGACCTGAAATACATCACCAATTTTCTGGAAATACACATTAGGATCATATTTGCATCGAACAAAGCCAAGTGAAAGCGAAATATTGTCCATCTTGGCATACCAAGACCTTGGGGCTTGCTTGAGGCCATAGAGTGACTTATTCAACCTGCATACAAGCGAATGATACTTTTGGAAACATTCAGGTTGTTTCATATATATCCTTTCCTATATATCACCATGAATAAATGCACTTTTGACATCCATGCGGTGAACCTCCCAGTGCTTACTAGTAGTAATGTTTAAAAATAGCCTGATAGAGTTCATCTTTGCAACCGGTACAAAGGTCTCTATATAGTCCACTCCTTGGACTTGAGAAAAAAATTTGGAAATTAATATGGCCTTTTATTTTATATCAGACCCGTCAGCAGCAATTTGTTTCCTACAAACCCACTTACATTACATAAGCTTCCTCTTGGGAGGCAAGGGAACCAATTCCCAAGTCTCATTTTCTTGTAGAGAGTTGAACTCTTATTGCATGGATGATTTCAATATTGGGTCATGAAATGATTCCTAATATTATTTTGGATCAGAATCAACCCTCATATAGAAATTATCATCTAGGGAAACTTCACTTTCAAAATAAGCATTGTGAAATTGTGATCTTGTCTTCCTGGGATCTAGAGGATTGTCTACTAAATTCCCAGCATCTTCTATGGTTTTCTCCTCCCACTTGGGACTTGATGGTGATTCATGTTTAGAAACATAATTTTCATCCATATCAGTATCATAAATATAATAAATATCATAAATAGAATCATTACTTACATCATCTTGGTGTTGAGGAGAATAGCATTCCCCCGGTGCTAGTTCAAAATATGGAATAATTTCCTCTTCGAATTGTGAAATTATTTCAATGAAAGTTTTTTGTGTTGATGGATCAAAGAGCTGGTATCCCTTTGTGTATTCACCATATCCCACCATGATGCATTATTTTCTTTGTTTCTGCAATGTCTTCCTCTTTTCTAAAGGAATTTGAGCCAATGCTCTTGAGCCAAAAATCTTGAAATGTGAAATATTTGGCTTCTGACCAAACCAAGCCTTGTATGGTGTTTTTCCACTCACTAATTTATGTAGATCCATATTTTCAATATATGCAAAAAATTTAGTGGCTTCATCCCATAGCTTAGGACTCAAATCTTTAGCCTCTATCATACATGTAGCTATCTCCTTGAGTGCCATGTTCTTCCTCTTAGCCACACCATTTTGTTGTGGTGTGTAGGGGACAAAATGCTGCATTTGGATGCCACATTCTTCACACAAGTGCTGTAAATTTTTATTCACATACTCTTTACCATTATCATTTTTTAGGATTTTAATCATGTTCCCACTTTGATTCTCAACAAGGGCCTTCCAAATCTTAAGAGTCTCAAAGACTTCAGATTTGAGCTTTAGGAAATAGACCCAACAGAACCTTGAGAAATAATCTATGAAGGTTGATCATACCTTTATCCTCCATAGGATGGAGTGGGAATAGGATTAATGAGGTCTAAATGTACCAATCCAATTATTTGTGTAGATCTCCTTGCCTTCCCCTTCTCATAGTTGCACTCTAGATGATTTCCCACCACACAACCAATGCATGCACCATTGGAGGATTTGATAGGAGGAATCCCTTCCACCATGTCATCCTTGTTCAATTCCTAGAGGTATTTGTAGTTCATATGGCCAAATATATCATGCCATATCTTGTTGGTTTTATTGGCATGAGATAGAAGCACTTGCCCACTGGAATTTGGAAGAAATTTGGAGAATTTATACATCCTAGATTGGTGATCAGCGTACCCCGATGCCACCACTTTGTTGGAGGATATTTCTGCTATCTCAAACTCATCTAGAGTAAATGTTACTCTCTTAGATTCTCCAGTATGTGTCATTTGGTATACTGATAGTAGGTTCACTTCCGGGTCTGGTACAAATAGGAAATTGTTGAAATATCCTTTGTAAAGGTTGATCCTGCCAACTCCCTTGGCCTGGATTTTAGAGTCATCACCCATTCAAATAGTTAGGCCACTATTTGAATAAATGGATGTGAAGAAATCTCTAAAAAAAGGCCATGTTCCTTGATGCTACTGAATCAATGATGAAGGTAGAGGGATATGCAAAGCCTGCAACCAAAGCATGACATTTCTCCTTGTTGTCAAAACTTGAACTTCCATCCTTCTTCCTTGCACCATCTGGGACTGGGATTGCGTTCTTCTCCAACATTTTTTCCATCATATCAATGGTATTATTCATGCAAGCACTCTCTGGATTCCATCCCTTGTAGAAATAGGTGCATTTGGTTTTCTCCTTTACCTTCTTGTCCTTTTCCTTGGAAGGATTCGAACCCCCATCATGAATTCTGGGTCTATATGGTTTCTTCTTATCTGGATGCTTCAAATCCTTGTCTTTATTCTTTCCTTTGGTGGCATTTGAAACACCTGCAGCAAGACCTTGATCCTTGCTTGTTTTGATGGTGCCCATTTGTACTAGCTTATCCTTCTCTTGGGTCAAAGACTCCATGAAGCTAGCTAGTGTTGTCATTTTCCAATTTAGAATGGTTAGCTTTGTAGAATGTAATGTACTAACAAACACTGAGTATTATGGACCCAAATTCAAAAGGATTGACCATATTAGTTTCTCTTCCTTCTTCTCGATTTCACACTGCTTGATTTGAAGTACCAAATACTTAAATTTGGTGAAGAATTCATGGATGGTCTCATCATATGTTGGGATCAAGGTGATGAGCTCATTCTCAAGATGGTGCCCCCTCATTTCATCATTTTTCCCAAAGAGATATTCGAGCCTGAGCCAAACTTCATTTTGGGTGGCCAAACTGTCAACATGAAATAGGAGTTCTCTCTAGATGCTGAGACATAGCATCCCAAAGGCTTCATCAAGTCTATTGAAGTATTCAATTCCTGGAGGTATTTGCAGTTCATATGGCCAAATATCTCGTGCCATAGCTTGATGGTTTCATTGGCATGAGGAAGAAGCGCTTGCCCACTAGAATTTGGAAGACATTTGGAGAATTTATACTTCCTAGCTTGGTGATCAGCATACCCCAATGCCACCACTTTGTTGGAGGATATTTCTGCTATCTCAACCTCATCTGCAGTAAATGTTACTCTCTTGGATTCTCCAGTATGTGTCATTTGGTATACTAACAACAGTTTCACTGCCAAGCCTGGTACAAATAGGACATTGTTGAAATATCCATTGTTAAGGTCGATCCTACCAACTCCCTTGGCCTGGATCTCAGAGTCATCACACATTCAAATAGTTGGGCCACTATTCAAATACATGGATGTGAATAACTCTCTAACAGAAGCCATGTGCCTTAATACTACCGAGTCAATGATGAAGGTGGGGGGATCTAAAGAACTTGCAACCAAAGCATGACATTTCTCCTTGTTTTTGTAACTAGAATTCCCATCCTTCTTCCTTGAACCATCTAGGACTGGGATGTTGTTCTTCTCCAACATTTGTTCCATCATATCAATGGTATTCTTCATGCAATCACTCTCTGGATTCAATCCCTTGTGGAAATAGGTGCATTTTGTTTTCTCCTTTACCTTCTTCTCCTTGTCCTTGTAAGGATTCTAACCCCCATCAAGAATTTTGGGTCTGTCTGGTTTCTTCTTATCTAGCTACTTCAAATCCTTGGTTTTATTCTTTCTTTTGGATGCATTTGAAATGCCTACAGCAAGAGCTTGATCCTTTCTTATTTTGATGGTGCCCATCTGTACTAGCTTATCATTCTCTTGGTTCAAAGACTCCATGAAGCTGGCCAGTGTTGGCATTTTCCAATTTCAAATGGTTAGCTTGCCATAATGGAATGTGCTAACAAACACTAAGTATTATTTCCCCAACTTCAAAATGATTGATAGTATTCGCTACTCTTCCTTCTTATCAATTCCACACTACTTGATTAGAGGTACCAAAGACTTAAATTTGGTGAAGAAATCAAGGAGGGTCTCATAATGTGTTGGCATCAAGGTGATGAGTTCATTCTCAAGCCGGTGCCCCCCCATTTCATCATTTTTCCCAAATATATATTCGATCCTAAGCCAAAATTCATTTGGGGTGTCCAAACTGTCAACATGAAACAGGATTTCTCTCGAGATGCTGAGACATAGCGTCCCAAAGTCTTCCTCAAGTCTATTGAAGTATATTTACTTCTCTACTGCAGAGTATGGCTATACCTTTGTCCCCATGGTGACCCTGTAGACACCCTTGTATCTCAATTGGATGACAACACTAGCGCCCCTAGTCAAACCCAAATTCCTCAAAAAAAGGAGGTAGCCCCCCAAGACACTAATGGGGGCACACATGTGCTAGTTTTACCAAAATAGAGCATTGGTGTGTGTGTGAATGGTCTGAAAAATAACCAGTTCACCTCTTAGACCAATTTCCCTAAGTATAAACCATAGCAATTTAATGCATAGAAGCAAATGAAATTAACTAAGGTATAAAATAAGGTACTAAGGATGGATTACTGTTCTGACGGGTACATTTGTTTGGATTTATTTTTTATATTTTTATTGATAAACTCTCTTACAATATTTTTTTATTTTTTTAATAAATTTTGCATTTTGGAATTTTCACCTTTTTTTTTTTGAAGTTATAGTTTTTTTTAATTTTAACCTTGAATAAAAATGACAGTTATTTTAGGAGCTCCACTTTTGAATCCAGGCGTCAATTTAGGGTTTTGATTGTAATGATACCACCCATGGTTCATTTTTGGATTTTTTTTGTGTTTTGAAGCAAAACTATGAATTTTAATACCGTGTTTGTTAAACTCACGATTGTCGTTAGACCAAAACCTGTAACTGTTAATCTCTGCCACAATATCCAGAGTTAGGATCTTGGGATTTTATTATTCCATGTCATGAAACTCACGAGGAGCGTTGAACCCAATGTCCAACAATCACCCCCCACCCAACATGATCTGGGTGAATTTCAAACCCTTGGCCTATTGCTCTGATACCAATTGTTGAACTCACGATTAACGTTTGACCAAAACTTGTGGGTGTTAATATCTACCACAATATCCAAAGTTAGGATGTTGGGAGGCAGTTATTACATGTCACAAAACTCATAGGGAGCGATGACCCCAATGTCCAACAGTATTTTCTCCCTTGTGCACCTAAATATCATAACTTCTACATTTTATGGTTTAATATACGGTTTTATCATGAATTATATTATAAATTCTTTTATTTTATATGGAAAGAGTGGTCAAATAATTTCTTGAATAATTTTTGTTTAACTAAGTGTTAGTTATATATAGTGTTACTAAGAGGTTTAATACGTACAATTTTAAATTATGATACAATGACATAATAATGTAATTTTTTGAAAAAGTGTGCTACAGGTAGCATTACAAATCAAATATTTATTTTAAGTTTATTGTAAATAACAATAAGGATTTTTTTCATCTGTTTCCATTTTTTAGCCCAAAATAAAAAGTAGTGCTACCGGTAGCACCACTTTTTGATTTGGAGGTGTTTTTTGGTGTTCTATGGCTAGAGTTCTCTTTTTGAGTATAAAGTTCTCTTCAAGTTGTATAACATGTTGAAAATCCAAAAAATACATGGTATCCCAAATATTATAGTAAGTGACAGGGATCCCATTTTCACTGGTGACTTTTGGATCGAATTATTTTCTTGTTTGGGTGCTCAACTGGCTCATAGCTCATCTTCTCATCCTCAATATGATGGAAAAACAGAGATTGTAAATAAATGTTTGGAAGGGTATATTCGATTTTTTTTGGCTAATAAACAAACACAATGGATCAAGTGGTTACCCTTGCTAGAATGGTGGTATAACACTTCCTTCCATATAACATCAAAAATGACCCCATTTATGGCACTTTATGGCTATCATCCACCATACATCACATCTTCACTAAGGAATTCCTCTAAGGTTCAAGCAATGGAAGACCACATGACGCATCAATAATAAGTTCTTCAACTCTTAAAGTACAACCTAAAATCTAGAACAAAATTGAATGAAACAACAAGCATATCAACACCGCAACGAACAAAGCTTTAATGTGGGGAATTGGGTGTTTTTAAGACTATAACCATAAAAATAGGTGTCCCTAAAGAACACCAATAAGGATAATAAATTATCACCTAAATACTATGTTCCCTACAAGATGCTACAAAATATTGGTAGTATGGCCTACAAATTGGAACTACCTGCATCTTCACGAGTCCATCCATTTTTCCATGTTTTTTATTTGAAGAAGGTAATCGGTGACAAGATACTAGTTCAAACAATATTACCAGAAACTGATGAGGAAGTAAAAATCATCTTGTATATTGAGGAAATCACTGAAATAAGAAATGGATAGCTTCGAAATCGATATATTCCAGAGTATCTCATTAAATGAAAGAACTTACTCATGGAATATTCAACATCGGAAGATGATTCCTTCATACAGCAGCATCCATAACTACTTCAGCATTAAGGACAACATTTTTTGAAGGGGAGGGGCATGTTAATCCCATAATGATGGCACATTACCCCAAATAGTGTGGAACATTACCCTCTATATTGTGGTGCATTACATATTATTTATGTTGTCTTGGGTCTACTAGTGGGCATATTAGTTGTTATTGTACACCTTTGTCTCCTATATATGGGAAGGAGATATTCTCATTTTATTCATCATTGTATCTTGTCTTGTCTTATGTTCCTAGTACATTATGTAAGGAGGTTCCTCCCTCGAAGAGGATTTCTATTTATCTTTGTTATTCATTATTAAGGTGTGGATTACTCTCTTCGTTTCTATTTATTCTCTTTTTATGGTATTTCTGGCAATTGGTTTCATAACATTGTTGTAGTTATGCACCTTGGAGGGTGTACCTTTTGCTTACACCAAGGGAGTTTCAGTAGACACATCCTACATATTATGTTAGTAACATGGGCATGTAAGGTTGTTGGAGGATGCTTATAATTTTCTTGGGGCATGGGACTCACATATATGTCATTGCAACAACAAAATTGTGATCTTCAATACTTGTGTGCATCAGGCACATCAGAAATTTTATGCTGGGTGGGTAAATATCACATATATTTAATTTTGCATTGGTAGTTTTCAACTTTTAGTGTGGTGGTATTATTTTCATCCTCTATGATGATGATTTTTTGTTGTCATTATTGATGTTTGGGAGGATGCAGATAAGACCATGGGACCCTGGCATTCTTTGCAATGAAAACTTTCCAAAAGGGGTGGGAACATTTGGATCCTTACACAGAAGTCAATGGGATCTAGACATTCTACTTAGTTATCTTAATTGGGTGAAATTTTATTGGAAGAAGGATTAGTCATTAAGGAAATGATTATAATCAGAATGGTGCAGTGGAAAGGGTTTCCTAGTGAAGGTGCCACTTGGGAGGGTGAACAAGTTTTGCAGCACCCTAGATTGCTTCTGCTTGAGAACAAGAAGACTTGGGAGGGGAGGACTATCATGTCCTTTCCTTGAAGGATATTAAAAGTGGTGACCATGTTAGTGCCTAGGGGTTTAAAAATGAATTAAATGAAATATTCCTAAGGGAATTTTGATTAATTAATACTATGGAGGCATGAATTAAATTAAATTCCTAATTCTGGTTATTTGTATGTAATTAATTATTATGGAAAATAATTAATTTGAGAAATGAGTTGTACATGTGCTAGGTGACAAGGAGGGAACATGAGGCCAGGTGGGCCATGATTTGTCAACCAGAAAAGGAAACCTAGAGAACATCAATAAAATGCTAAAAAGGAACTCAATCCAAAATATATAGAAACTGTAGGAAAGGAAATATGTCATAAAAAAGATAGCAACTGTCAAAAGCAAGGAATTTTGAAATGAAGGAAAGTGCAGAAAAAGATATCATACATAATGCAAGAAAAATTTGGTCAATAAGGGTGAATTTTCCAACTTGGTTAAAGGATGAAAAATAAGGAAACTTTTCCTAAATCCTGAACTTGTTAATCTCCTCAAGGAAGATGCATTCTTGGGTAGGGTAAGAGTTTGCAGGTGGGTAAATAGTCCAACAGGTTGGATTACTTGCTCAAAAAATCACTCAGTCTATAATATGATGCTTCCATATCCTTTTAACAATTTTTTATCATTTCTCTTTTCATGTTGAGTGAAGCATAGCTTCTTGTCTGAGTGATGTGCCTCTGCCACCTTGGGCTATGTACCCGAAGATTTCTCATTCTCTTCTCTCTTCCATTCTTTTCTTCAGTGAAGCCACAGAGATCCAAGGAGACTCAATCTTATAAAAATATAAATCTCATATATCATCCATTTATCCTTATAAATCAAGCTCCAATGAAGGATACTTCACTTATTGTCACAAGAATGTAATATTGGTGTCTGGTGTTGGTTTCCAACCTCTATTCTTCAGTATTGGGCATTATTGAGGGAGATAATATTCTCCAAAATAATTATGAGATTATATTATATTTATTAACATTTTTATATCTGATACACAGCAACATTTCTGCTCAATAATGTCATAATGCCAAATTTTTAGTGGGAGAGGCATTCCAATGCTCATTTAATGAGCCTTTCGTAAGTGTTTATGCACTAGCAGTGATGTTATCGACATGAGAATGATATATGAATTTTTTGATTCTTAATATAGTATTATAAACCTCTTAGAATAATTATTTTTATATCTTAAAAATTATAGAATCGAATTTCATCTTCATTTGCTTACATGTACTCTTTGGCTATTTAAAATTGATTGGTTTTATTGTTTCCAATGCCATGAACATTTTGCACATCCAATTTGCATTATGTAAGTTTTTTTAGGTCATAAAATCACCTCAAAACCCACAACAAATCTTATAATTAGAATTATTTGAGTACATGTAGTGTTTGAGTGGACTCCTCTACACAGGAAATCTCTAGGCCAACTTTTGCTAGTTTTTCCCAAACACTTCCAAAATCTTCCGAACTATTCAGATCTATTATAAACCTGGTTAAATTGATATTTTATGCCTAAATAGATACTTATAACTCACATAATCTTTCCTTATCCTTGGTTTCTTGGAATTTACTGTTCAAATCTTAGTTTGTGTCGTTTGGGACACCCAGAAGCATGGGAGTAGACTTCATCCTGGTGATGCTCAAAACCTAAAAGATCCCAACATATAGGTTATTATGGATATTAAATTTCAATCTTCAAACATTTCCTTTGGTTTCTCTCATTAATTCTCTTCCACTCTTAGTTTTTGTCATCATTGCTTGTGTTTTTCCTTGTTGAAGAAAGTGCTTAATCTTCTTGTAAAATTTTATTCCACTTTTGATATTATCAGCAGTAACAGTTAATATTTAAGATCTGATTTATATTAGAGTGGTGTATCAAAAACATGGTGTCCTTTTTTAGTGAACTTGGAGTTGAGAATGACCATTCTAGACAGACAATAACATATTCTGAGGATTCAAGCCACTGGTTGGCTTCATAGCTAGTTGCAGTTTGTTCATTGCTTGAGAACAAGAAATTTTGGGAGGGGAGGATTATAATGTCCCAAAATATTATTAACAACACCATGGAGGATCCCATATCCTTGATAAACCTATGGGTCCTAGTGGGGAAATAATTTAATCAATAAGGGTCATTCCAACGTATTAATTACCCAAAGTATTTAATTTTATTAATGATTATGATATTTTAATGAATTTTATGAAATATGCCTAGGTGACAAGGAGGGTGCATGGGTCCAAGTGGACCATGAGTTGGAATTCAAAAGTGCCAAACTAGAGCAAGTCAAGAAAATTTTAAAAAGGAACTCAAGCCAAAAAGATAGAAACTGGAGGAAAATAAATATGTCATAAAAAAAGATAGAAATTGTCAAAAGCAGGGAAAAGTAAGGCATTTTTCAAAATAGGAAACTGTAGAAAAAGTCATCATTCATAAAGTAAGCATTTTTTTGTCAAAGAGGGCACAGTTTCTAATTTGGTTGAAGGATGCAAAGCAAGGAAACTTTTCCTAAATCCTAAACTTGTTAATCTTCTCAAGGAAAGCGTATTCATGGGTTAGGATTAGGGTTTACAAGTGGGTAACTTTCTCAACATGTAGATGACTTGCTCAACAAGTCAATGAGAAAGTCAAACAGTCTATAAAATAATGCTTACAAATCCTTTGAATAATTTTGGATGATCATTATTTCGATATCGAGTGAAGCATGGCTTCTTGTCTAAGTGATGTGCTTTAGCTCCCTTGGGCGATGTGCCCCAAGAATTCCCATTCTCTTCTATTATTCAATACATCCATAGATATTCAAGGATAATCCATTGAAGACCTATTATGAAATTTCTTGGAGGGATATTTTCTTCCTGAAAAGAGACTTATAACTCCCATAAGCATTTCTTAGCCTTGGTTTCTTGGAATTGACTCTAGAGATCTTAGTTTACACCGATTGGGAGACCTAGTAGCTTGGTAGTAGATGCCATCCTAGTTGATTCTTGAAACCTAAAAGGTCCCAACATCCAAGTGCTTAGGTATATTAACGTTCAGTCTCCAAATCTATCTTTTGGTTTCTCCCATTAACCCTCTGCAATTCCAGTACAATTCCCAACTTTTACTAAGAAATTTTCCCACTTGTCAACTAGTTCTATGATTTTGTTTATCATAGTAGTGAGATTTAATGTTTCATATCTTATTCAGATCATGGATATTACATCAGTATCAGATCAGTTTCCTCCACTCCTATGGAAAGTACTCTCTCAAGTTGAAGAAAATTTCATCCATGTCCTATTCTGATGATGACTATGATGAGTAGTAAGAAGAGTACTGCAGACAGTATGAATATTACCTTGAGCAATATGAAGAAGAATACTAAGGAGAGCCTTCATGCAATACCTCATATAGATTCATTAGGGATATGTTGATTATTTCTTGATTCCATATTATAATGAAGTCATATACCAAAAATATACTAGTGTTATCAGTCAAATGTTCAATGGAAATAACTCTAAGGAATCCTTCCAGTATTTCAAGGAATACTATTATTTAAAGAAAGAGATAAGGGAGGTCTTATATTTATGATATTATTGCTACCAGAGATACAGAATTTATTCAAATATCCATACCGCATGTCAAGCATAGAAAGGATTGCACATATGGTGGATGAAGTGTGCAATAAAGTGGGAACTAGATGTTTTTTACTCAGAGCCAAAAGAGGAAAAGGAGAAGAGACATGTTTGTTGTGTTCTACTATATAAAGACACCTAATATTTAATTATCAACCGGGTTTGGTAAGATTAGAGTTGATACAAAATATATGCAAAGGTAAAAAGGATCCTAGGGTGTCATGGAGATATTTTAATAAACAAAATATTGAAAGATCCTTCAAAATGAAAAAATGAGTCAAAATCCTCAGACTATCTGAATAATTGGACTAGACTAGATTATCAAAGTCTAAACAACTATATACTAAAAGAAAGATATAAACAATAATACTTATAAATTCAGACACTAACTCATACATAAAAGGAATTATAACAATTGAACTGACAAATAACCAACTAACTACTCCTTAAGTGGAAGACTGGGGTGAAAAGACAACTTATCTTACAAAAATAGAAAACTTAAAAAGCAAGTAGAAAACTTAATAAAGATAATAAACAGAAGCAACTAGAAAACTTAATAAAGATATTTAAACTCTATTCTTCAATAAATACATACCAAAAACAAGAATAATTCCTATGATTTCAAATAATCTAACTTCCTCTTAAACATAATACATCTAACCCTAAACTCTATATGCAAACAAAGATAACAATGACATAAAATAGTAGTAAAATGAAATCAGTGTTTAATATTCAAGAAATAAAGACAACTTAATCCATATTTAATTTAAGGTGAAAATAAAATAAAAGAAGAATAATAAAACCTTAATCAATAACCTAAAACAATCAAACTTTAATTGTAATGCTTCAATAAAACTACCAACTAAAAACATAATCCAAATATTGAGAGAACAAAACTAGAAACAATCTTAAAATACATGAAAAATAGTAAAAATAGATTCGAGGGTTAAATGATAGACTGAACAATCTGTAAGGGGTGACTGAATAGAAGACTGGACAGAAGGTCCAAATCGTAGTCCATACAGTTGAAAATGGTAAAAACTAACCTAAATGAACTAAGTCTTTAGCTGAAGTTTTGCAGTTCTAAACCTAATGCATGGAATCAATAAACAAACCTATTTAATCAACAACTTAACTTCAAACTAACTCTTAAACAAAAATAAAGCATTGCATATTAAACTAATTAATAATATAGAAATTAATTTAAACAAACTGGAAATTAAGTTAAGCAAATTCATGGTAAGAAATAAATAAACAGAACTAAATCTAAATAAAAGCAAACTATTTCATATAAGAAAATTCATAACAGGAAATAAATAAACAATATTGAATATAAATGGAAGCAAACTATTTTATATGTTTGGAAATAAAGACTGAAATCAATACTAGAATGAAATTACTGTAAATAAAATAACTTGAAAGCAAATAACTGAAAGCAAATGATTGGAAACAAATGACTAAAAGCAAAGCTATGCACGCATCTACTTATTTAACTACTGAAATAAAACTAAGCTAATGCAATACAGGAAATAAAATAGCATTTACTATTATCTAATGAAAATAAACTAGAATTGAAACTAAACTAACTAAAACAGAAAAGAAAGAACTAAATTAAACAAGAAATGAACCTATGGTTGATGAGGGGACCTCTAAACAATCAGGGGTGATGTCTTCTAACTACTACTCAAACGCAACCTTCAATAGTAATGCATACAGCTCTTTATTCAAATTCAGAAACAAAATTACAGCGTTTAACAAAATACTTCTCTAACTCTTCTCACTAACTAACTCTTCTCTATATTCAGAGACTGATATATATAATTTACATGAGAGATGAGTAAGTCGATCCTCAAAGGTCGACTGCTCTCTAATTTTAGTCAATATTTAAAGGAACATAATTGATCAATAACCAACGCATGGATGTCTTCCTTCTCAGCATGATCGTGGCATAATGTGGTGAGTCTACTCCTTCTTTAGCATGAACAAGCCTCCCTCAGCATGCGTGAAGTGGCGATGATCCCTTCCTTAGCGTGGAGGATGGACTAGTGTTTGAGCATGGGATTGTACACAGTAGCAAGATTCTAGAATGCAAGTCCCTCATCAGCACAAGCGTGTGGATTGGTGGTTTTGTGGATAGCAAGGGCGGCGACATAGTCGGTCTTCTAGAACGCAGGTCGTTCTATCCCTTAAACGCACAAGCTTATGATGGTTTAATATTAAAACAGAGGAGGCCGTGAGTAAACACCAAATGTCCACCCCTTTGAACGCATGGATAGTGAGCATCTAGGTGAAAATCCTTCTAGAGCTCGAGTTAAATGCATTGGTACAGCACATACATTACCCAGACGCGTGGATGATCGGTTGGTTGCATACTATTTCATGTTTAAATGCTCAAAACTGGTTATGGACAGCGAGTAGGCTGATGGGCGAGCTGATCCGCAAGCTGAACAGAACACTAAGTCATGAACTGGATATATGTTGAGCGCCGATCTAAGGCAAACATGGCAAACCACCAACGAATTTCACGTGATGGCTGGATGACAAGGTGAACGCCAAGCTGGATCATGAGCTAGACATATGGTGCGAAAGGAAGGCTGAATGCATTTTGGTGTTAATTTTCCCAAACGAACTATAAAATATTCAAACAAATATACATATAAAATAATACATTAAATATGGTTTAAATAATATAATTTTGAGTTAATAAAATCATAAAATTGATATTAATAACCAAATTTGAAATAACATCAAATTTGTTCTTACCTTGTGCTGAAATAACGATCTGCATGACATGAAATATACTAAAGATAATAAAATATGTGTTTAAATGTATTATTTAATTGCCAAAAATGATAATAAAATGAGGCTTAACAAGACACATAAGGAAGAGTGCAATCCATCACAAGAATATTTACAAATATAGAATTAAGCGCCTGAAATAGAGCCTACACTTAGTTCTATGGAAGAGGAAACACAAAGGTATAATCAAACTTTAGACTTATGCACTAATCACTCTGTATTGCATCTCCTTGAAATACCTTCCATCCCATACAATGAAAGTGATTTAGATAAGGGTGAATCCACAAATGAAGATCTACATTTGCAAGAGCATAAGGAACTCTAAAGTCACTTTGAAAAGGTTGGAAATATAATCTTTAATGATTAGGATTATATAAATGAAGTAGAGGCAGAGATTTGTGAGATGGAGTGCAAGTCACTGCAAATTGATTGCATGGGAGAATAAAGTGAAGATGAATGCACTTCCAGCTTCTTTGTCGGTACTTTCTAGATCACTGATAAGGATGTTGGTCCATATGAGGGAGGTGATACATATTTTGGATCAGATTCAAAAGAACATTATCAATCATATTTACAGACACCTCTTGAGCCTCATAATGAAAAATAAGACAAGGCCACCCCACTTGGGTGTGAACCAGAGAATTTGGTGGAAGAGAAAGCCACCATAATGTCCCTACATGAAGAGGATAATATCAAGCACAAGTATGATAAGATTTTTATTTTTTCAGAAACCATGTCTACTTATAGCCACATGATCCATTGGAGGATGAAAAGACTTCGCTTGCATATGAGGGCTACAAAATGAAGGAAAGTTGTGAGGGAGAAGAATTCACTTCTTTTTTATTTGTTGCTAATAGAAAATTCATTGCAAAGGAGGAGGATGGTGTCAATGGTGATAAGGAATATTTTGGATTAGATCCAAAAGAAGAAAATAGGTCATATATGAAATCGTCATTTGCACTTCCTAATGAAGTGGAAGACAATCCCCCACCAGTTGGGTGTGGACAATAGAATTTGAAGGAAGAAAGCATGCAAAGGGATACACACATTTCAGATATTTGTATTTCCTTATGTCACAATGAGGATAGTTTTTACATGAGTGAGCATCCAAATCCCACTATCACCATTGTGGAGAACTATGAACCATCTATTCTTGCAGGTGGGAAAGAAGAAACAAAGATTCATTTACAGAAGCACAAGACGCTGTAAGGTAATTGCAGTAAAGAAGAAGGGGATTCTTTTCCTCAAGAAATCCACTCATATTATTAGTATTTGAAGATGGATGAAAAGAATATTAAATATGAATTACACCTTCTCCATGAAACATATGCTTCAGTGTCACATCAGGGTTGGATAGTTTCTTGACTGGAAGATCAATATTCTCTTGATGCCAAGGAGAAGATTCAGAAGGCATTGTCTACAATCCAAATTGTCTTCTTACAATTGATTTATATCAAAGATTATTTGTTTGAGCTCATTGAGGTGTTGCATGGATCATCCTTGAAGGATGAAGAAGATATTTGCAAGCTCACACAATATTTGATGAGCACCCAAGATTCCTTGAAGAGCACTCAATGTGCAATCCAAAAGTCCAAGATGGAGCTTGAGAAACTTCAAGAGAAGTTGAAAATATCATACCCGACATCCTATGCACCACTCATCCATATTCACAAGGATTTTTGCATTTTTCATCATATGAAGGAACCTCATGAGATGGTGGATCATGAGATGCATTTTATTTTGCATGTGCTTGAGGACTATGCATACAAGCTTGATGAGAACCAAGAACTTCATCTTTCCCAGAGAAAACTTGAGTTTTTTTTTGGAGAGAGCCTCTTCTCCATGGAAGACTCAGATTATCTCACCTTAGTTGGATCATTCAATGATGAATAAGATGCAGGCATAAGTTTAGTGGATGAGAATTGCAAAGATACGAGTTTGGATCACAATTATTTACCCCACATCTTTAATTCAGCCACATCATTTGGGGATGAAGATGGGGTGAAAACATTTTTCTTGTTGATGCTACAAGAGGAGCAGAAGGCTCCCACATGTGTTCATCATGAAATGATGAATGCATCATTCCCTTCCTATAAGCAATAGAGGAATCCACTTTCATTATTTTATGCCTCCTTCATTCACTTTCACCCATTGAGTGGACCCGGTGGAAAATATTTGAGCCATTAGAGTTGGGAATCAGTTCCATGCTTAGGGGATCATAAGATTTCTCTAGATGAGGAAGACTCATGGGTGGAGAAGCATAGGAACATATTTTTTCCATTCGATTCCATTCGTCCACATATGTATTGGGTGGAATATTACATGTCACACTAGAGTCTTCTTGTAGAAATACTTTTGTTCATGGTCGATGGAAGGTAGCTCAGCAAGAAAGCTGCTAAGAGAATTTGTCGAAAAACCTATCTTGCATCAATGGAGATTCATTAGAAATATTTGAAAAAAAAATTCAATAGTGGCATGAGCATGTATGGCTAATATATGATGCTCTCAGTATACATGGAAAGACATGGGATAACCACATGTGTCTTTATAGTAGCAAAGATGTGAGTTTCACGGCTAGCTTGCAAATTGATTCTTAGTATTTTGGAGAGACTCAATATTATTTTTCCCCACGTTATGAAGTTCCATGCTTGTTGGGAGAGTCTCAAAGATGTTCAATTTTGCATGGGGAGTGATCAATTTCTAGTGTAGTGGTATGATTTTCAAATCCTCATTTTCATTCTCTATGATGATGATTTTTTGTTCTGGAATGATGCAAATAAAACCATGGGACCCTATCATTCTTTGGAACAAAATCTATAGAAAAGAAGTTGAAGGTTTTGTTGAGGAAGGGTTATTCACTGGGGGGTGATTGTAATCAGAGTGGTGCAACAAAAACATGGTGGCCTTTTGGATTGAGCTTGGAGTTGACGATGACCATTCTAGACAAGAAACAACATATTCTGAGGATTGAACTCACTAGTTGGCTTCATATCTTGTTGGAGTTGGTTCATTGCTTGAGGACGAGAAATTTTGGGAGAGGAGGACTGTAATGTCCCCAAATTTTCTTAATAACACCATGGAGAATCGCCCTAGGCTTGAGAACCCCATGGTTCCTAGTGGAGAAATAATTTAATCAATAAAGGTCATTCCAATGTATTAATTACCCATAGTATTTAATTTTATTAATGATTATCATTATTTTAATCAATTTTAAGATTAAATTATGCTTAGGTGAGAAGGAGGTTGCATGGGTCCAAGTGGACCATGATTTGGAATTCATAAGTAACAACCTAGAGAAAATCAAGAAAATGCTAAAATGGAACTGAAGCCAAAAAGATAGAGACTACAGGGAAGCAATCTGCCATTAAAAAAGATAGCAACTATCAAAAGCAGGGAAAAGCAAGCCAGTTTTCAAAATAGAAAAGTGAAGAAAAATTTGTCATTCATAAAGAAAGAAACTTTTGGTCAAGGAGGGTGCAGTTTCCAATTTGGCTTAAGGATACAAATCAAGGAAACTTTTCCTAAATACTAAACTTATTAATCTCCTCAAGGAATGTGAATTCATGGGTTAGAGTTAGGGTTTGCAAGTGGGTAACTTGCTCAATAAGTAGATGAATTGATCAACAACTAAATCGGTCTATAAAATAATGATTCCAACACCTTTGAACAACTTTTTGTAATGAGTGCTTTGATGTTGAGTGAAGCATAGCTTCATGTCTAAGTGATGTGCCTGAGCAACCTTAGGTGATGCACCCCAAGATTTCCAAGTCTATTCTATCTTATCTTATATTCTTCAGTGAAGCCATAAAAATCCAAGGAGAAGCCATTGAATACCAAGATAAAGCTTAGAGATCGTCTATTCATCCTTGGAATCGAGCTCCAGTGAAGGAGACTTCACTTATTCTCTCGAGATTTTGAGATTGGTGTCAGGCGTTAGTTTCAAGCCTCAAATATTTAGTTTTGGGCACCATTGAGGGAGATTAGATCCTCCAAGCTCTTTTTGAGATTCTCATATTATTCCCATATTTCTGATATGTGATATATAGTAAAAAAATTTCTTAGGTGTAGCATACCCATACGACCTGCTAAAATGCATATATATTAAAAAAATCTTTCATACAATTCATGAGCCATGTATCCTCCTTTATCATTCGTTCTTAAGCTTAATTATTTTTTGTACATACCTTTCCGCAATTAAAAGGTCCTTTACACAATTATACTTCTGCATGCATATTTTGGATACCTGTATTACTTTCTAATTTGCATTTTCACTTTATACCTTCTGCATTTAGAAAGGGTGGATTTCAGGTTGCGGAAAGCCCGTATTATTCTATATTTTCTTTTTCACTTTCCTCCTTTCGCATTGCCCAGGGTGGATTTCAGGTTGCGAAAAGCCCATATTACTTTATATTTATTTTTCTATTTCTTCCTTCCCCATTCTGTGGGGCATATTTTGGGTTGTAAAAATCCCATATTACTTTATATTTCATTTTTTCTTTCCTCCTTCCACATTTCGCAGGGCAGATTTTGGGTTGTGGAAATCCCATATAACTTTATAATTCTTTTTTTCTTCCTGCCTTCTACATTCTGTGGGGCGTATTTTGGGTTGTGGAAAGCCCATATTACTTTATATTTTATTTTTTATTTCCACCTTCTACATTCTGCAAGGTGTATTTTGGGTTGCATAAAACCCATATTACTTTATAACTTTCTTTCCTTACACTTTTTACACTACTCTACTGTGTGTTTCCCTAAAGGGAAAACCCAGGGACGTTTCACCTCGATGGCCCTAAAAACTTAGGCTGGGTTTGTTATTTAGGTTGAATTCAAGCTTAGGAATTCTATGTAATTTCCCTTTTTTTAATTTTTACCAAAATGTCCAATTTTCCAATTTTTTCACAATTTTGGCTCTTGACTAGTTTTAGTGTCTTGGTCTCAAAATCAGCCCAATTGCTCCCAAATATTTATATAAGGTGTATGAATGATATAATAACTTAATTATTATGATCAGTGATGTATTATGGCCCTACAACCACTTCTAAAAGTCTGTACTAAATTCTGAACAAGTTAGATGATTTTACTAGCAATTTTGGGCTCAAATCCCCCCCCTGGGGTAAGTGGTAGAAATGGCTTCCCAAATGTGAAGAAACCCACTTAAATTATTAAATTGAAGAATTTTATGTGTATAATGCATTATCAGATACTTATATTCATAACAAATCGACCTCCCATGGTTGTTATCACTTCTTTCAATCAAATATAAAAAACTAGTTTTGGAACCTTGGGGAAATGAGGTGTAGTTTGCTCCAATTGCTATGAAATGTGACCCAATGGACACAAAATATAAATTACTGAACATTAAACCCATAATATAATTTAATTACATTCCATTCATTCATAAATCATCAATATTTTATACATCCATTCGAATCCATCAAGATTACAAGAGTTTACAACAAGNATGAATAATACATGAGATTTATTGGCCTTTATACCTGAGATATTTATGAGAGAAGATCATTTACATCATAATACAAAATACTGGATCAAGAGAATCTCCCTCAAAGATATGAATAACACACCAAGTGCGCCTCACTCCATAGAGCTGAAATATGGTGAGAAAACTTGAGATGACAAAAAGAACAAGATGAACTTGATATGTCCATGAGCTTCTGTAGCTTGCACCTGTAACTTATCACTCCATTTTAGAACAGGTCTCAGACACTGAGATGGGGCGGTGAATCAATGTCTGTTAAAAACTTGAAAATCTCTTTCCAAAACACAAATGACATTTAATGAGTCATAACATTTATCAATTATATATATACGAAATAACTAACACATATGAAAATAACAAATATATTTTTATTAAATAAATTTTACATCACGTAACATGAACTATCTAGACCCATCTAGATTGAGAGAACCATCTCTCTTACAAGACACAACTCGTATACATGACCCAGCATGTAGAGAGAAATCCAATCCTCATTCAAGCTCCAACCTGATTACAGACACCAGTCTATTTGAATAAACACAAGGTTCATGTCAAAGGTATAATATCCATCAAAATATTACATTTTATCCACCGAGATACACATCATGATCTTGTCTTCACCCCTTATATACATTATGAAGGGTTTCCAACTTTGAACAAAGATGTCCTTTTAAAAGAAACATTCTAAACAATGCACCTTTTCATTTAGTTTTAGTTTTATAATTCACTTTAATAACTTTAAACTTTCTTATATGTTTACATTTTAGATTTTTCTTAACTAATTTAGTTACCCTAACAAATATGGAGCCACTCAACTTATTTTTCTAATTAAAATAAGTCTACTAAAATCGTGCTAGAACTGTTCGAACATTTTGGGGTTCCTCTATCCTTTGAGCATCTGACAAATATTTTGACAATATTTCACCAACTCTACCAAAGTTAGTGGTATTCTATCCTTTGACATAGCCATAAATCATAACCTTATCACACTCAGCTAAAATGGATTGCATGTACGAGGGCTTGAACTGCGACCCAATCAAAAGCTGACACTTAACACTAAAACACACAATCGTGGTATTCATTGCACTGCTAAGAGTCTGTTAACCAGAATTTAAGTTTGATCACAATATGGTATTCCATCCATCGATCAAGACATCATGGTATCCAATAGATTCGTATTCATTTGTCCATACAGCCAGCACTTTCAGACTTACAATATAACATGACAATTGAACAAATGTAAACTATTTAGTTGAAAATGAGAAACATATTATGTTTATTGAGACACCTTTCTCATAAATTGTAACAAGCATATCCATCACAGATTACTCATGCAGGCTTGGACTTCTCATCCATCACAGCATATGTGTCCTCATATCGCAGATCATGTTGATTTTTGAAAGCACAAGTCAAATGAAGATGGTAACCAGAAGTCTGATCTTGGAACCATAACCTCGGCCTCTATGGGTCAAGTGGCTTGAGCAATGGGAGAAATATCATCCCACAAGCTCTCTTTATCATTTACATATTTCAAAACATCCACTTGTCCACTAGTTCTGTGATTTTGTTTATCATAGTAGTGAGATTTAATGTTTCATATCTTATTTAGATCATGGATATTACACCGATATTAGATCATTTTCCTCCACTCCTATGGAAAGTACTCTCTCAAGTTGAAGAAAATTTCATCCATGTCCTATTCTAATCATGACTATGATGAGAAGTAAGAAGAGTACTGTAGACAGTATGAATATTACCTTGAGAAATATGAAGAAGAATACTAAGAAGAGCCTTCATGCAATACCTCATATAGATTCATTAGGGATATGTTCATTATTTCTTGCCTCCATATTATAATGAAGTCATATGCCAGAAATCTACAAGTGTTATTGGTCAAATGTTCGGTGGAAGGAACTCTAAGGAATCCTTCCAGTATTTCATGGAATACTATGATTTAAGGAAAGAGATCAAGGAGGTCTTATATTTATGATATTACTTCTACTAGAGATACAGAAGTTATTCAAATATACATACTGCATGAAAGGATTGCACATATGGTGGATGAAGTGTGCAAGAAAGTGGGAACTAGATGTTTTTTGCTCGGAGCCAAAAGAGACAAAGGAGAAGAGACATGTTTGTTGTGTTCTACTATCTTAAATACACCTAATATTTAATTATCAACCGGGTTTGGTAAGATTAGAGTTGATACAAAATATATGCAAAGGTAAAAAGGCTCCTAGGGTGTCATGGAGATATTTTAATAAACAAAATATCGAAAGATATTTCAAAATGAAAAAATGAGTCAAACTCCTAATACTATATGAATGATTGGATTGGACTCGAGTATCAAAGTCTAAACAACTATATAATAAAAGAAAGATATAAACAATAATACTTATAACTTCAGACACTAACTCATACATAAAAAGAATTATAACAACTGAACTGACAAATAACCAACTAACTACTCCTTAAGTGGAAGACTGGGGTAAAAAGACAACTTATCTTACAAAAATAGAAAACCCAAAAATCAAGTAGAAAACTTAATAAATAAAACTTTGAAAGAAGCAAGTAGAAAACTTAATAAAGATATATAAACTATATTCTTTAATAAATACATACCAAAAACAAGAATAATTCCTATGATTACAAATAATCTAACTTCCTTTTAAAAATAATATATCTAACCCTAAACTCTATATGCAAACAAAGATAACCATGACATAAAATAACAGTAAAATGAAATAAGCGTTTAATATTCAAGAAATAAAGACAACTTAATCCATATTTAATTTAAGGTGAAAATAAAATAAAAGAAGAGTAATAAAACCGTAATCAATAACCTAAAACAATCAAACTTTAATTGTAACACTTCAATAAAACTACCAACTAAAAACATATTCCAAATATTGACAGAACAAAACTAGAAACAATCTTAAAATACATGAAAAATAGTAAAAACAGAACCGAGGGTTAACTGACAGACTGAACAGTAGGTCTGTAAGGGGTGACTGAATAGAAGACTCGATAGACGGTCCGAATGACAATCCGTACAGTTGAAAATGGTAAAAACTAACCTAAATGAACTAATTCTTTAGCTGAAGTTATGCACTTCTAAACCTAATGCATGGAATCAATAAACAAACCTATTTAATCAACAAATTAACTTCAAACTAACTCTTAAACAAAAAGAAAGCATTGCATATTAAACTAATTAATAAGATAGAAATTAATTTAAACAAACTGGAAATTAACTTAAGCAAATTCATGGCAAGAAATAAATAAATAGAACTGAATCTAAATAAAAGCAAACTATTTCAAATAAGCAAATTAATAACAGGAAATAAATAAAAAATATTGAATATAAATGGAAGCAAACTATTTTATATGTTTGGAAATAAAGAATGAAAGAAATACTGGAATGAAATTACTGTAAATAAAATAACTTGAAAGCAAATAAATGAAAGCAAATGACTGGAAACAAATGACTGAAAGCAAATCTATGTGTGCATCTATTTATTTAACTGCTGAAATAAAACTAAGCTAATGCAATACAGGAAATAAAATAGCATTTACTATTATCTAATGAAAACAAACTGGAATTGAAACTAAACTAACTAAAATAGAAAATAAGGAACTAACTAAACAAGAAATGAACCTATGGTTGATGAGGGGACCTCTCAACCATCAGGGGTGATGTTTGCTAACTCCTACTCAAACGCAACCTTCAACAGCAATGCATACAGCTCTTTATTGAAATTCAGAAACAAAATTACAGTGTTTAACAAAATACTTCTCTAAATCTTCTCACTAACTAACTCTGCTCTATATTCAACGACTGATAGATATAGTTTACATGAGAGATGAGCAAGTCGACCCTCAAAAGTCGACTGCTCTCTAATTTTAGTCAATCTTTAAAGGAACATAATTGGTGCGAAAGGAAGGCTGAATGTATTTTGGTGTTAATTTTCCCAAACGAACTATAAAATATTCAAACAAATATACATATAAAACAATACATTAAATATGGTTTAAATAATATAATTTTGAGATAATAAAATCATAAAATTGATATTAATAACCAAAGTTGAAATAACATCAAATTTGTTCTTACCTTGTGCTGAAATAACAATCTGCATGACATAAAATATACTAAAGATAATAAAATATGTGTTTAAATGTGTTATTTAATCACCAAAAATGATAATAAAATGAGGCTTAACAAGACACCTAAGGGAGAGTGCAACCCATCACAAGAATATTTACAAATATATAATTAAGCGCCTGAAATAGAGCCCACGCTTAGTTCTATGGAAGAGGAAACACAAAGGTATAATCAAACTTTATACTTATGCATTAATCACTCTATATTGCATCTCCTTGAAATACCTTCCATCCCATACAACGAAAGTGATTTAGACAAGGGTGAATCCACAAATGAAGATCTACATTTGCAACAGCATAAGGAACTCTAAAGTAATTTTGAAAAGGTTGGAAATATAATCTTTAATGATTAGGATTATGTAAATGAAGTAGAGGAAGAGATTCGTGAGATGGGGCACAAGTCACTGCAAAGTGATTGCATAGGAGAATAAAGTGAAAATGAATGCACTTCCAGCTTCTTTATGGGTGCTTTCTAGATCACTGATAAGGATGTTGGTCCATATGAGGGAGGTGATACATATTTTGGATCAGATTCAAAAGAATATTATCAATAATGTTTACAGACACCTCTTGAGCCTCATAATGAAAAATAAGACAAGGCCACCCCACTTGGGTGTGAACTAGAGAATTTGGTGGAAGAGAAAGCCACCATAGTGTCCCTACATGAAGAGGATAATATAAAGCACAAGTATGATAAGATTTTTATTTTCACAGAAACGATGTCTACTTATAGCCACATGATCCATTGGAGGATCAAAATACTTCACTTGCATATGAGGGATACAAAATGAAGGAAAGTTGTGAGGGAGATGAATTCACTTCTATTTTATTTGTTGCTGATAGAAAAATCTTTGGAAAGGAGGAGGATGTTGTCAATGGTGATAAGGAATATTTTGGATTAGATCTGAAAGAAGAAAATAGGTCATATATGAAATCGTCATTTACACTTCCTAATGAAGTGGAAGACAATCCCCCACCAGTTGGGTGTGGACTATAGAATTTGAAGGAAGAAAGCATGCAAAGGGATATACACATTTCAGATATTTGTATTTCCTTATGTCACAATGAGGATAGTTTTTACATGAGTGAGCATCCAAATCCCACTATAACCATTGTGGAGAGCTATGAGCCATATATTCTTCAAGGTGGGAAAGAAGAAACAAAGGTTCATTTATAGAAGCTCAAGATGCTGCAAGGTAATTGCAGTAAAGAAGAAGGCGATGCTTTTCCTCAAGAACTCCACTCATATTATTAGTCTTTGAAGATGGATGAAAAGAATATTCAATAGGAATTACACCTTCTCCATGAAACATATGCTTCAGTGTCACATCAGGGTTGGATAGTTTCTTCATTGGAATATCAATATTCTCTTGAAGCCAAGGAGAAGATTCAAAAGGCATTGTCTACAATCCAAAGTGACTTCTTACAATTGATTTCTGTTAGAGATTATTTGTTTGAGCTTGTTGAGGTGTTGCATGGAGCACCCTTGAAGGATGAACAAGATATTTGCAAGCTCACACAAGATTTGATTACCACCCAAGATTCCTTGAGGAGCACTCAATGTGCACTCCAAAATTCCAAGATGGATCTTGAGCAACTTCAAGAGAAGTTGAAAATATCATACCCCCCATCCTATGCACCACTCATCCATATTCACAAGGATTGTTGCATTTTTTATCATATGGAGGAACATCATGAGATGCATTTTATTTTACATGTGCTTGAGGACTATGCATACAAGCTTGATGAGAACCAAGAACTTGATCTTTCCCAGAGGAAACTTGAGTTGTTTTTTGGAGAGAGTCTCTTCTCCACGGAAGACTTGGATTATCTCACCTTAGTTGGATCATCCAATGATGAAGAAGATGCAGACATAAGTTTAGTGGATGAGAATTCCAAAGCTACGAGTTTGGATCACAATTATTTACCCCACATATTTAATTCAACCACATCATTTGGGGATGAAGATGGGGTTAAAATATTTTTCTTGTTGGTGCTACAAGAGGAGCAGGAGGATCCCACATGTGTTCCTCATGAAATGATGAATGCATCATTCCCTTCCATTAAGCAATAGAGGAATCCATTTGCATTATTTTATTCCTTCTACATTCACTTTCACCCATTGAGTGGACCCGGTGGAAAAGAGTTGAGCCATTAGAGTTGGGAATTAGTTCCATGCTTAGGGGATCATAAGATTTCTCTAGTTGAGGAAGACTCATGGGTGGAGAAGCATAGGAACATATTTTTTCCATTCTTCCACATATGGATTGGGTGGAATATTACATGTCACACTAGAGTCTTCTTGTATAAATAGTTTTTCTCATGGTCTATGGAAGGTAGCTCAGCAAGAAAGCTGCCAAGAGAATTTGTTGAAAAACCTATCTTGCATCAATGGAGATTCATTAGAAATATTAGAAAAAAAATTTAAATAGTGGCATGAGCATGTATGGATACTATGTGATGCTCTCAGTATACATGGAGGGACATGGTATAACCACATGTGTCTTTATAGTAGTAAAGATGTGAGTTTCACGGCTAGCTTGTAAATTGATTCTTAGTATTTTGGAGAGACTCAATATGATTTTTCCCCACATTATGAAGTTCCATGCTTGGTGGGAGAGTCTCAAAGATGTTCAATATTGCATGGGGAGTGATCAATTTCCATTGTAGTGGTATGATTTTCAAATCCTCATTTTCATTCTCTATGATGGTGATTTTTTGTTGTGGAATGATGCAAATAAAACCATGGGACCCTATCATCTTTCGAATAAAATATATCGAAAAGGGTTTGAAGGTTTTGTTGAGGAAGGGTTAGTCAATGGGGGGGACTATAATCAGTGTGGTGCAACAAAAACATGGTGGCCTTTTGTATTGAGCTTGGAGTTGAGGATGACCATTCTAGACATGAAACAACATATTCGGAGGATTGAAGTCTCTAGTCGGCTTCATAGCTTGTTGGAGTTGGTTCATTGCTTGAGGACAAGAAATTTTGGGAGGGGAGGACTATAATGTCCCAAAATGTTCTTAATAACACCATGGATAATCCCCCTAGCCTTGAGAACCCCATGGTTCCTAGTGGAGAAATAATTTAATCAATAAAGGTCATTCCAATGCATTAATTACCCATAGTATTTAATTTTATTAATGATTATCATTATTTTAATCAATTTTAAGATTAAATTATGCTTAGGTGAGAAGGGGGTTGCATGGGTCCAAGTGGACCATGATTTGGAATTCATAAGTAACAACCTAGAGAAAATCAAGAAAATGCTAAATGGAACTGAATCCAAAAAGATAGAGACTACAGGGAAGCAATCTGCCATTAAAAAAGATAGCAACTATCACAAGCAGGGAAAATCAAGGCAGTTTTCAAAATAGAAAAGTGAAGAAAAATTTGTCATTCATAAAGTAAGAAACTTTTGGTCAAGGAGGGTGCAGTTTCCAATTTGGCTGAAGGATGCAAATCAAGGAAACTTTTCCTAAATGCTAAACTTATTAATCTCCTCAAGGAATGTGAATTCATGGGTTAGAGTTAGGGTTTGCAAGTGGGTAACTTGCTCAACAAGTAGATGAATTGCTCAACAACTAAATCAGTCTATAAAATAATGATTCCAACTCCTTTGAACAACTTTTTGTAATTAGTGTTTTGATGTTGAGTGAAGCATAGCTTCATGTCTAAGTGATGTGCCTCAACAACCTTAGGTGATGCGCCCCAAGCTTTCCTAGTCTATTCTATCTTCTCTTATATTCTTTAGTGTAGCCATAAATAGCCAAGGAGAAGCCATTGAATACCAAGATAAAGCTCAGAGATCATCTATTCAACCTTGGAATCGAGCTCCAATGAAGGAGACTTCACTTATTCTCTCAGGATTTTGAGATTGGTGTCGGGTGTTAGTTTCAAGCCTCAAATATTTAGTTTTAGGCACCATTGAGGGAGATTAGATCCTCCAAGCTCTTTTTGAGATTCTCATATCATTCCCATATTTCTGATATATGATATATAGTAATATTTTTGCTCAAGTGTAGCATACCCATACGACCTGCTAAAATGCATATATATTAAAAAAATCTTTCATTGAATTCATGAACCATGTATCCTCCTTTATCATTCGTTATTAAGCTTAATTGTTTTTTGTACATACCTTTCCACAATTAAAAGGTCCTTTACACAATTCTACTTCCGCATGCGTATTTTGGATACCTGTATTACTTTCTAATTTCCATTTTCACTTTATACCTTATTCATTCTAAAAGGGTGGATTTCGGGTTGCGGAAAGCCCGTATTATTCCATATTTTCTTTTTCACTTTCCTCCTTTCGCATTCTGCAGGGTGGATTTTGGGTTGTGAAAAGCCCATATTACTTTATATTTATTTTTCTCTTTCTTCCTTCCACATTATTTGGGGCAGATTTCAGGTTGAAAAAATCCCATATTACTTTATATTTTATTTTTTCTTTCCTCCTTCCACATTCCGCAGGGCGGATTTTGGGTTGTGGAAATCCCATATTACTTTATAATTCTTTTTTTCTTCCTGCCTTCTACATTCCGTGGGGTGTATTTTGGGTTGCAGAAAGCCCATATTACTTTATATTTTATTTTCGTTTTCCACCTTCTGCATTCTGCAAGGCCTATTTCAGGTTGCGGAAATCCCATATTACTTTATAACTTTCTTTCCTTACACTTTTTACACTACTCTACTGTGTGTTTCCTTAAAGGGAAAACCCAGGGACGTTTCACCTCAGTGGCCCTACAGACTTAGGATGGTTTTTTTATTTAGGTTGAATTCAAGCTTAGGAATTCTGTGTAATTTCCCTTTTTTAAATTTTTACCAAAATGCCCAATTTTCCAATTTTTCACAATTTTCCCTCTTGACTAGTTTTAGTGTCTTGGTCTCCAAATCAGCCCAATTGCTCCCAAATATTCAGAGAAGGTGTATGAATTATATAATGACTTAATTATTATTCTCATGGATGTATTATTTCCCTCCAAACACTTCTAAAAATCTGTACTAAATTCTGAACAAGATAGATGATTTTACTAGCAATTTTGGGCTCAAATCCCCCCCCCCACCCTCCCCAGGGTAAGTGGTAGAAATGGATTCCCAAATGTGAAGAAACCCACTTGAATTATTAAATTGAAGAATGGTATGTGTATAATAAATTATCAGAGACTTATATGCATAACAAATCGACCTCCCATGGTTGTTATCACTTCTTTCAATCAAATATAAAAAATTGGTTTTGGAACCTTGGGGAAATGAGGTGTAGTTTGCTCCAATTGCTATGAAATTCGACCCAATGGCCAAAAAATATAAATTACTGAACATGAAAACCATAATATACTTTAATTACATTCCATTCATTCATAAATCATCAATATTTTATACATCCATTCGAATCCATCAAGATTACAAGAGTTTACAACAAGGTCATGGGGAAATGGCATTGTTTCTTCATTATTGATGAATAATACATGAGATTTATTGGCCTTTATACCTGAGATATTTATGAACTGAAATATCGGAGCATTTACATCATAATACAAAATACTGGAGCAAGAGAATCTCCCTCAAAGAGATGAATAGCTCACCAAGTGCGCCTCACTCCATAGAGCTGAAATATGGTGAGAAAACTTGAGATGAAAGAAAGAACAAGATGAACTTGATATGTCCATGAACTGATGTAGCTTGCACCTATAACTTATGACTCCATTGTAGAACAGGTCTCATACACTGAAAGGGGGGGGTGAATCAATGTCTGTTAAAAACTTGAAAATCTCTTTCCAAAACACAAATGAAATTTAATGAGTCATAACATTTATCAATTATATATATACGAAATAAAAAAACACATATGAATATATCAAATATATTTTTATTAAATAAATTTTACATCACGTAACATGAACTATCTAGACCCATCTAGATTGAGAGACCCAGCTCTCTTACAAGACCCAACTTGTATACATGACCCAGCATGTAGAGAGAAATGTAATCCTCATTCATGCTCTAACCTGATTACAGACACCAATCTATTTGAATGAACACAAGGTTCATGTCAAAGGTATAATATCCACCAAAATATTAGATAAATAAATTTTACATCACATAACATGAACTATCTAAACCCATCTAGATTGAGAGACCCGGCTCTCTTACAAGACCCAACTTGTATACATGACCCAGCATGTAGAGAGAAATCCAATCCTCACTCAGGCTCCAACCTGATTACAGACACCAATCTATTTGAATGAACACAAGGTTCATATCAAAGGTATAATATCCACCAAAATATTACATTTTATCCACCAAGATACACATCATGATATTGTCTTCACCCCTTATATACATTATGAAGGGTTTCCAACTTTGAACAAAGATGTCCTTTTAAAAGAAACATTCTAAACAATGCACCTTTTCATTTAGTTTTAGTTTTATAATTCAGTTTAATAACTTTAAACTTTCTTATATGTTTACATTTTATATTTTTTTTAACTAATTTAGTTACCCTGACAAATATGGAGCCACTCCACTTATTTTTCTAATTAAAATAAGTCTACTAAAATCGTGCTAGAACTGTTCGGACATTTTGGGGTTCCTCTATCCTTTGAGCATCTAACAAATATTTTGACAATCGTTCGCCAGCTCTACCAAAGTTGTAGGTCTTCTATCCTTTGACATAGAGCCACAAATCATAACCCTATCACACTTAACTAAAATGGTTTGCATGTACGAGGGCTTGAACTGTGACCCAATCAAAAGCCAACACTTAACAATAAAACACACAATCGTGGTATTCATTGCACTGCTAAGAGTCTATTAACCTACATTTAAGTTTGATCACATTATGGTATTCCATCCATCAATCAAGACATCATGGTATCCAATAGATTCATATTCATTTGTTTATATAGCCAGCGATATCGAAATAACAATATAACGTGACGATTGAACAGACGTAAACTATTTAAGTGAAAATGAGAAACATATTATGTTTATTGAGCCACCTTTCTCACAAATTGTAACAAGCATATCCATCACAGATTACTCGTGCGGGCTTGGACTTCTCATCCATCACAGCATATGTGTCCTCATCTCACAGATCATGTTGATCTTTGAAAGCACAAGTCAAATGAAGATGGTAACCAAAAGTCTGATCTTGGAACCATAACCTCAGCCTCTATGGGTCAAGTGGCCTGAGAAATGGGAGAAATATCATCCCACAAGCTCTCTTTATCATTTACATATTTCAAAACATCCTCTTTCAATAATCTTCCATTTTTCCCAGTACCAGGAATGTCTTCTACATTGATACCATATTCCTTTGCCATATGACGAACAACTGGAGTAGACAATACATTTTGACTGCTTTCTTTGGTTTCTAGAGATCCACAAGATGTTGAAATAGTCTCCCGAGAGTCTATTTCAACGAAACCCTCCTGTCCTCCCTCTGAGTTTAAAGGTTTCGTGTTACTATCATTTTTACCTACAACTAATTCCAATAATGTTTCTCCAACCTACAATTTCCGAAATGATTGTCAAATTTCAAATTTCCACCTAGATCCTTGTTTTTACCATGTTCTTTCTCGAGCATGACCTTTATAATATCTCCTGGAATGAATCTTACTCGAGATAATTTCCCATTGTAGCGACTTGTGATCTCAATAGTTGCTTTATCACTTTGGACTTCACAAAGTCGTTGAAATTATTCAATTGAGTCTCCCTTTCCAAATCATTTCATATGCATCCTCATTGAAAACATTGTTCATTGAAGGATACTCCATTAGAGAAAATGATAATGACTTGATCAAAAATGGCAAGTATGTATGTTTCATGCCTTTCCTAGCTGTTGCATCTTGAAAGGTTGTTTTTAACTCCGCAAGAGAATCAACATTAATTTCTTCCAGATAGCGGAAGTGAGGAACTTTGGCTACAATGCTCATAGTCTTTGCCATAGCACGCTGGAATCCTCTGAGGGGAATACTTTTATATTCAAGGATGTGTTCTCTTGTTGATTTTAGATGGAATAAGTCCACTTCTGATCTTGAATCCAAAATACAACTTTGGAGGTAACCTTTTTTGCAGGGAATTTCTATCAATGCCAATGCCAGATTTTGATATTCTTCCACTCTTCGATCCTGACTTGTATTTTGACTTCTTTTCTCTTCCATCACCATATTATCAGGATCATTAGCTCATATTCAAGATATCTGAAATGTATGCCTATATGCCTGGTTTTGTTAGTGTTGTTAATTCCATCAATGCAAATTAGCATTGCCATATATTTCCAAAATGATGTTAGATTGTGATAATGTCTTAATGGTATCTCCAGAACACTATCATCATCTATGTCATTCCATGTAATCATTTCCTCCAAATCACATATTGATATTAATGCCAACAAATTCATCTGCCATATGGCCAACATCCATTGAAGCTCCTTGAAAGACCTGATTGGCCTCTCCAAACACCAACTAGGATGGGAATCTTTCACCCTCGAAATTGGCTAAGGCATGAACTAGTCATCCACTAGCTCTCTCTCTTCACAATAACAATTTTCACAAATGATAAAAAGGGCCTTCTCATGGCTCATCCCTGAATTTTATAAACATTATTTGTCTTATAAGGTTCCAAATCCATCCATAAACCAAATCCAAGTCGAATTGGTGTGGTTTCTCATGCTATGCCATGTGGCCTCTCTCTTCACCTTCCCTCTTCTCCCAAATTCGAGTAGGAACCTCTTAGCCTTATCCAACTCCCATGAGAACCCTCTAAGATTCTCTATTCTGGAATGACATGTCAAATATGTCATATGTCAGACTTCATATCTAAATTGTGTCATAACTATCATAGAATCTCCATCATTGGTGTCATATATGTCATAAATGTAAGGGGAATCAAGCCAAGTGTCCATGAAACTCCCATTTGGCTCTTCCTCTCCCCATGTAAGTTATAATTCATCCCAAATTATACCTCTAAAGTATATGGACAAGTATATTAACCTTATAATCCATCCAAAAACATTAGGATTCCCATAGATTCGAGATTGCAAGAGGAGGATGTCATTTAACATAGGAATTCTAGCTTGAGTGGGCCCCATAGTCTCCATGTGTCTCCATTCTCCATAGCCATTTAATTTTTCACTTCCATTGATTTAATTAACTCCATTAAATAAATATTTATTCCTTTTAATGTCTAAACACCCTTTATTAGCTCCCTTATTAACTTCCCAATGTTTCCACCCAACCTAGGGGGAACTAGTAGGATTGATGGAATTTTCCTGCTATGCAATTATTTGAATGGGGACATTACAGTCCTCCCCACCCAATATTTCTTGTCATCAAGAGAATTCAGATTTGTATCCTGAAAAATATTCTCCTCTTCCCATGTGGCATCTTCACTTGGTAGATGCTTCCATTGCACCAAGTATTCTTTGATTGTTCTGCCCCTCAATCTTCTCTCCCTTGTCTTCAAAACCTTTTCCAGAATAAGTGTGAGTTTTCCTACATCATATAAAGGAGGGAGTGTATCTCAAATTAAAATTTCATTACCAATATCTTTCTTGTGACAAGAAACATGAAATACATTATGAATTTTACTCCCTTCCGGAAGTTCCAACTCATATGCTACTTCTTGAATATTATGGATTACCTTGTAGGGCCCATAGTATCTTGGCTTTATCTTTTCTGCTCCATTCCTTTTGAGAGATTTTTGTTTGTATGGATGCAACCTCAAATACACTAAATCATCAACCTGAAATGTCCTTTCCTCTCTATGTTTATCTGCATATTGTTTTTGCTGATTTTTGGCAACTTACAAATTGTCTTTTAAAAGCTTTAAAATTTATTGGCTTTTTTCCACCAAATATTTAGCTTTTGGATCTCTAATATCACCAAATATCATATCATAAAATATAAGTGCATCATAACCATATAATTATCTGAAAGGATGCATCCCCATTGACATGTGAAAGGTGGTGTTGTAGCAAAACTCACCCAAGTGTAGCCATTTTGTCCAAGCTTTTTGTTGTTCTCCCACATAGTTTCGGAGGTACCCTTCCAACCATTTATTCACCTCTCTATTTTTCAATCAGTTTGGGGATGGTATCTTGTACTTGGAGTCAACTGAGTTCCCACCAATCTGAAAATTTCTTGCCAAAAAGCACTCATGAATCTACCATCTCTATCCCTCACAATGCTCTTGGGGAGCCCATGCAATCTGAAGGTTTCTTTGAAAAAAAGGTCAGCCACTTGTGAAACACTAAAAGAGGATGTAATAGCAAATAAATGAGAAAAATTAGTCAATATATCCACTACCACATATATGCAATCCTTCTTAGTAAAATCAGTGAGTGGAGAAGTCAACTTGGAGAACCCTTTCACAAACCTCCTGTAGTATGTACATATTCCAATGAAGCCTCTTAATTCTGTGATGTTTTTTGGTGATGGCCATTCTAAGATAGCCCTGATATTTTCCATGTGCAATTTCACTCCATATTTCCCAATAATGTTCCCAAGATATAATATTTCTTTCATCCCAAATTCATATTTACACATCTTAGCATACAAAGACTGTTCTTGCAAACTTTTCAACACAATCTCTAGGTGCTGCAAGTGCTCTTCCCAAGTTTTACTGTAATTGAGAATATCATCAAAGAAGACTAAAACAAACCCTCTAAGATTCTTGAAAAATATTCTATTCATACATTCTGGAACTGTAGCTAGAGAATTATTCAACCAAAATGGCATAACAAGAAACTCAAAGTGACCATATTGACATCGAAAAGCAGTCTTTTGCACATCTTCCTCCTTCATCTGAATTTGGTGATAACTAGATCTAAGGTCAATTTTGGAAAAGTAATTAGATACAAATATCTCATCCATGATCTCATCAATCCTATGAATATGATATCTATTCTTGATGTTATTGTTGTTCAAATCTCTAAAAACTATACACATCCTCAAAGTTCCATCCTTTTTCTTTACCAACACTACTGAAGAAGCATAAGGGCTAGAGCTTGGTCTAATGAGTCCCAACTCTAAGAGTTCTTGAATGGTCTTCTAAATATCATATACAAGCTTCTTGGGATTTCTATAAGTTTGTATCTAACTTGGGTGAAGTACCCTCCTCCAAAACAATGTTATGCTCAACCCCCCTATCAGATGGTCTACCATGTGGAAGACCTGTGAAAAAATTTTCATATTTGTGCAAAAGTGTCTCTATATCCTTTGGGTGTTTAAAAACTCTGATATTTGTCTTGGGGGAGGTAATATAACATTCAGCATCCCATTATATATCACCATGCCTCAATATGTATCTCATAATATTGCAATTTACTACCTGTTTTGGGTAAGTGTGTTGCCCTCTCACAACCCTTAGTACACTTGTTGAATCTTGAAATTTCATTTCATGAATTTGTTAATTTACTGAATGATATCCTATAGAATACATCCATTTCACTTCCAATACTACATTAGTATCAGAAACATCAACCACATAAAAACTATCAACAAAAGTATAGTTACCTATGTTGACTTGCAGCTTTGGAACCCATGTGTTGCATTGCATTGTGTTGTGACTTGGAATGAAAACTGTGAAGCCATCGAATGGTTCACTTGGTATAATTATTTTCTCCACCATCTCTGCATCAATTAAATTATTTTTAGCTCCTCCATCTAGAAAAACTGAAGCTCTTTGTCCCAATACAACACCCTTGCATCGAATAGTGTGATAGCTAGGCACTGCTGAAACTACTGCCATTCTTGCTTTGTCTAGTGAAGGCTGATTTTCTTCTTGTTTTTCATCTTCAGCTGTTGTATCATATTCCTCTACTTGATCTGAAATGTGCCCTTCTTCATCCATACCCCCTTCATACTCATCATTATCAGAAAATACTTCTATGTATTGAGCTTTTCCTTTAGCACATTTATGCCCTAGTGTCCATGGTTGGAAGCATGTGAAGCACAATTTTCTCCTTTGAATTTCATCCCTGTTTTGTCTTTATTTATTATTCTTTTCATATGTATCTCTTTGCCAAAAATTCTTATCAAGTGAATCATTTTTCCAAGGTTTTCTTTCAAATCTGAAGTTAGTCTTGGGAGGAAATCTTGTTTTAGGAAGCACATTTTGAAGATCTCTAGTCAAGCTCATTGCATGATTTAATTTAGTAGGCTTGTGGGATTTGACCAAAACTATTAAGGGATCTACCAAACCTTTAGTGAATAGAAATACTAACCTTCCCATAGATATTTTAGCCACCTTAAATGATAATCTTTGGAATTCCAACATATACTCAATAGGAGTCCCTACTGTTGATGTATTTGTAAGAATGTATTCACTTGTATATCTTATATTGCACCCCCGATGTTCCTATCGGGAGAATCATTTGTGTTACATTGTACCCTGATGTTCCTATCAGGATAATCATTAATATAATAAATTCATGTAAAGTCATTGAGGTTAACCCTCTGTTTTAAGTCAAGGCAATAGTCCCCACAATTGAGTTGAGGTTAACCCTCCTTGTTGATCGAAGGAAAAAGTCCCCATGGTTGAGGGGCACTAGGGTTATTAGAATCTTGTAGAGATGTTAGCCCTAGTAAGTAATTATTAAGTTAGAAACTGGAATAAATAGAGAGTGAGACTCTCTATTTGTAATATACACACTCACTCAACAGAGGCGCATGAGTGAGAAAGGAAGTGATGTCACAAGTGAGAGAGATCAGCTGTCAGAGATCATCTTTATGTTTTCAGGTTTTACTTTTTCTATTGATGCTCATTCTATCTCTAAGGAATCTGTGGGGTTTTCTCATTTATCGTTTCCCCGAGGAAAATTCTTTGTGTCTCTTGTCTCTTGTGATTATTGATGTGCATGTTATTCTCTCGCATAAGATCCTAGATAATACTGTCTAATTGATAAAAATGTAACATGGTATCAGAACTAACTTGAGAAGAAGACATTGTGCAGCTGCAAAGGCTAGAGATTCTTACTTTCTGGGTCCCTCTCCACAGATAATATTCAAAAGGAGGCTAGGCTAGCTCTTCATTGAAGGGCGCATCTTTCTGTCAAAGCGGAATTTGATTTCGGACATTTTCAGTTTCTGCATCGGGAAATTAGGGATTTTCACAAAAGTGGAATTTTTGAGTGATCCTAGCATAGGATTTCTCTCCTCCTCAAAATTGAAATTTATAGACCAAGGTTGATGTTTTTGGTTGGGTAAAACTAAAGTAAAGTCAAACCCTAGTTTGACCTCAACCCTGAAAAACCCTATAAGACTAAAACGGGTAGTTTTGGTACATTTGCTATATATCTCGATTGAAGAAGTATCAGGGTTTGAAATTTTCATAGGAAGAATATAAAATCATTATTTACCATGTGTAAAAATTTCATCCTCATATTCACTATATTCTCAGAGATATGATTCCTCCAACTAAAGGTTCTAGCCTCTTCCAAGATTCATCCCTAAACAGGACACCTAGGGAGAATTGCTATACCTCGGGATACGAATGTCCAAATTAAATTTCACAAGATGTTATAGATAGGGAATGGAATGCACATTTTGTTGTAAAGGTTTCATACCCCGAAGCTGAAACAGTTACATGTGGTAGTCCATACAAGTTCTCTATGTTGAACAGTCCTCAAATAAGTCACCTTGGGAGAACTCTCATAAGTCCCAATTGGTGAAACCAATTCTAGTCAAACCTATAATGTTAGATAGAGGAAATATGATGTTACCACAATAGAATATTTTATCCACATGGGATAATTAATTTAGTAGATACCACAGAAACAATATCAAGCATTTCTGTAGAGGAAATTGAAAAACTAGGGCTTCCTGTTCTGGGAGCTTCCCTCCACTGTTTTTAGAAAAGGAGTACATTGCAAAAGCTCAACTTGAAGAGGCCCATATTTCTATCCAATCAGATTTGAAATATTCCAAGTTTTGAAAATTAGGGTTTCTCTAACAAACCCTAGATCAACTAGATCTGGAACCAAGACTGACACCTCAAATCGGTAAGATCTAATCTTTTGCTATTTACATTTGAGGTTCTCATTTCAAAATGACCTATCATTCCAGCTTGATGACAAGCTTGGTGAAGTTGAAAAATTTCGAGCATGGAAGTATAATTTTTCACTAGTTCTTGAAGTAAATGAATTGGACACCTACATAAGTGGAGAGGTTCTAGTTCTAGAGGGAGATGAGGCTTAAGCCAAGAAGAACTTTGTCAAGGCAAAGAAGATCATTATTGATTCAATCAAGGATCACCTTATACCATGAGTGTCTTCCCTAAAGATGCCTACAACATTTTTTCATTACTTGACCAATCCATTTGAAGGGAAGAACATAAATCAAAAGATGACTTTGAGAAACTAGTTTAAGAATGTAAACATCCATGATGCAGATACCATACAGTCATACTTTACAAGGGTCTCTCAAATCAAAGAACAACTTGAAGCAATGGATGAAGTAGAGAATACAGAAATTGTGATAACCACCTTGAATGGCCTCACAGGATCATGGGCTTCATTCATTCAAGGAATGTGTTCCAGAAGAAAGTGATTACCTTCAGCAGACTCTGAGAAGGGCACACACAAGAAGAATCTCGACTCATAATAAGAGAAAAGAAGATGGGAGCAACTGAATATCAAGCTCTCGCGATTCAAAGAAGATCCCTCATGCAATGAGGAATATGGAGGACTCAATTCTTGAATAACCTCTTATCCATCTTATCATTTCAATAAGAAATGATGTTGTTATATATGAATAAGATGATGAAGCTGAAAGAAGGAGTCTACCCATGAAACAAGTAAAGATAAGTATTCAATTGTCATTTCATGATATTATTTTGTTATGCATTTGTTTATATTCAATTGATGCATTATGCATGATAGAATGTTTGCATTAATGACAGTATACTACTAATATGCATGTGATGGGTAAGTAGCTCATGGTGCTATACAAATATCCATTGCTACTTATCTAGAATGAAACCTCTTTGCTGACATATTGGATTAGTGCACAATCTCAATGATGTCTTGGTAGAGATGGAAGGCATCTAAAAAAAATTCAAGAGATATGCATGAATGTTGTATTGGCTAAAATAGGTAAATGATTATATGTTTATGCATAAGAATTTTCGATTATGAATATTCCTTATGAAGTGTTTCTAACCATACAACTGGTTCATTTGACTTGTAGGAAATATCGCATACAATCGCCTACAAGAAAAGAAGGATGAGACTTGTTCCGAAGAACAAGTGGCGACAGCTCAAGAAATAATACAAAATGAGGAATGACATCTAGTATGTGGTATTTTTAAGTTCCATCATGCAGTATATGGAAACATCGTAGGATACAAGGAAATATTCGTAGCACGAGGCTTCTCATGGAAAGAAGGCATAGACTACAAAGAGACATTTGCGGCCACTAGAAGTTAAGACACATTGTTAACCCAAAAAATCCCTCACTCAACTCTACATGGCCTACACCACCCAAGAACACCCATGATCGACCCTCATAACACCCCATTAGACCCCCATACCCTCAAAAAGGCTTAAGAATGAAGAAAAGGGCTTAAAACCCCAAAAAGGAGCCTAAACATCTCTCCTAAGGGCTAAAGCCTCCAAAAAGGGGCTAAAACCCCTCAAAGGAGCCTAAAACCCTAAAAGGATCTAAATTTAGGGAAAAAGGGGCTAAAATCTGAAAAAAGGGGCTAAATCCTAGACCAAGGGCTTAAACCCCTAAAACCCCAAAAGAAAGCTATAAAAGGAGGGTGGGGAGTCACTCTTAAAACACTTCTCCCTTGCATACGGTTATGCTGCCCATGGATGAGTTGAGACCCTTTGTCTCTCAAGCCACCCACATTCCCTCTCCTCCATTCTCCATTGAGCCATAGCTCCCCCATCCAAGAGAGGTGCTTCTCCAAGCCAGGGCATGGTAGCCCAATTCCATCAAAGAGAAGGTATACCAATTTTGTTTCTTGTATTTGCTTTAGTATTTTGTAGTTTTTCCTAACCCATTTTTGTTTGCAGGTTTGTTTCTAACATGTTTTTGTAGGCATTTTGTTTCTAATATTTGTTTGCAAGTAGCCAAGGCGAAGCCCTAACCTTTTTTGCAGAGGGGCTCATGGTCATTTTTCTTTCTTGCTCTTTGCTTTCTGTCCATTCCGTCTTCTTTCTGTATTTTCCACATGCATGAACCTAACATTCTATCCTATAGACAAAAGTGAGCAATTCCTGCCACTGTAGCAAGGATAAATCCCTGCTACAGAACTGGTGACCATACCAGTTCAATCCCACAGGATCCCTGGTTCAGTTTTTTCAAATTTCAAGTTTTTTCAATTTATGCCCTAGTTTTGAAATTTCTTGTCAAATATAGCTTAGATCTAGTTTATTTCTAGTTTTTATTACTACTAAATCCTCTACAAGGAAAATCTAAGCCATTTTGGCCATAGTACAGGTTACTGTCGACCGGATCTGACTCGGGATCAAAAAAACCCCAAATCCAGGGCAGGTCGCACTTATCGGACCTAAACAGGGGATGAGGTTGCTCTTTTAGGCCTCACAGGTGTGACCAGGTCACCCTTTTCCCCCTGAAAGGTGTGACTTCACTTAGACAAGAAGACTGCTTCTATCTATGAAATCTGTGTGACCCCCTCGCCCATTTCTGGAAAAAAATTGTGACCCCCTCGCCGAAATTGACCTGAAACATGCGGTCTGTCAATTAGTACTTGATTTTCAGTTTAATAGGGACTGTCAGTGCGGCTCAGTCACCTCTATCCAAGCATAGTAGTTGAATTTCTGTTTCTATTTCAATTTACTGTAATTGCATCAACAAACAAAGTGTAAATTCAAAATAAAATTTAATGGCTTAATTAATGAATGTAGCTTAACTAAAATTGACATAAAATTAACAGTCTTGCTTACCCATCCTCCTCTACCCAGTCATCACCCTACGGGGTATTTTGGGTTATGACGAAGGGAATAGCTCGTATATTCCTAGGCCCTTCACTGAATATTGTTTTAAACCATTAAAAATGGATGACCTGGAAGGTAGAGGGGGTAGAGAAGGAGGGCTTCTCACGGTGCTAAGCATCCTCTCTGTTGACCAACCTTGCATCCGGGAGGTGACCTATGGATCTGTGGATGGGCCTAGTCCCATTGTGTTGAGATCCCAACACCTTCTCTTGGTCTAAGAGGAATATAGGTGTAAGGTAGTCACCTAGTTAGGCTGTCACATTCAGGGTTAAAAATGTATCTATTTACAAATTTCTGATTATTCACTGCTTGCACAACAATGATATGAACTCTGCCACAATATGATGAATTCATAAACCATTTGCAGCCACCTGATACCAGAAATATAGAAAAACAAATACACCATACCAATTAATCAACCCAACTTAGTTCATGATGCTGAGAGAGCCTTAAAATTTATCAATTTACACTAAGTTTAAACAAATCTGCAGTCTTTGAGGACATAAGTCCCTGACTGCTTCAACCGTGGGAAGTACTTGGGATCAGCCCAAAAACTCATTGTGAGGAGTACCATGGGAACCCCAAAGTAGCTGGCCGCTGAGAGGAATTGCCAAGCGAAACGGGAAATGACCCCCACCGATCGAGTAGAAACGCCCGTGACGAAAAATCCAAGCACTATCTTCTTGCAGTCTTGGTGTTCGAGTGAACACCTACAGCCAATAGGAAGCCATTAAAACTGGGGTCCAAACACCATTCCCATCAGTTTGATAAAAATCTAACACAATTGATCCCCCACGCTCTTCCTCATGCCTAAGAGGTGAACCACCACCATTCGGGACATTGAACCAACACCGTTGAAATCGTTCTCAGTGATCTCCCACACCATCAGAAGGCCACACAGCCTCTGATTTAGATTCAGACCCATACCAGTCTGAACCAGACCTCCATACTACACCATGAAGCCCCATGGATGGTGCAAATTCGGATCCATTTTTTGGAATAGCCATAGCAATTGGACCCATGTCCACACCACAACTTGTCACCAACAACCCTGCAGGTGGACCAAGCACAGTCATGCAAATTATCATCGGTCAACTGCCACCACCCATAGTGACCAGCCAAGCTGTCCCACTTGCAATACATGGGGGTAGTGGCTCTTCCACACACACTGCCCCTCCTACCACACAGGGGGGCAGTGCATCATCCACTTACATTGCCCCTATTGTCATACATGGGGGAAATGTCCCCTCCATTCACACTATCCCTCACGTCATACTTGGGTGCAGTGGTCCGTCAACTCACACTGTCCCCCCCACCACACTTGCGGGCATTGGCCCATATACAATGATGCCACCACAAGTGCCCCCAGACATGCAGGTGCATTATGCACCTACAAACCCCACCACCATACCTCCCCCATCCCACATCAAGCTGGGGTCAAATATGTCTTTCATGGCTCGTCTTAACTTGTCAGATTTGTCTCGATTGACAAACAACCCCATTTTCCATCAAGCTTTTTGGCCTCCAATGCCAACTAAGCTACCATCAGACATCCCCAAGTTTGAAGACAAGGCAGGGTAATGTCCCCAAAACCAAATTATGGCATTCCATCTATGGTGCTCGTCCAATAGTATCGTAGACGATTCCATCAGGTTGAGGCTATTCCAACGCACCCTTATAGGTGCCACGACCAAATGGTACATTGAGCTACCGCAGGCCAAGTACCTGGATTTCAACTCCTTAGCTTTCATGTTCCTACAGTATTTCCAACTCCCTATCAAATATGATGAAGGGGTGGAGATCCTATTATCCTGTCGCCAAAGCACTGTGACATATATAACCGACCACATCCATGAGTGGCGGCGACGTCACAGCTTATGTAAAATCCAACTTGACGACAAGATCTTCTTGGATTGGTTCCTCAAGACCTTTCTCCCACCCATAGAAAAGGATGTCACATCCAAACGTCCCCAATCCGAAGAAGTGGCCATACTAAAATCCCAATAGTTTGATCTAATCTACGCTCAGTCTGGATATCTATACACCATCATTCCAGACGCTCCCCACCCACATACCTCCTACCGGGATGCACCAGGGGCATCCCATGCTGCGAACGGCATCACAGGCTCAGTCTCCCAACAGCCACAGCACCATCTGACACCACTTGTCGTTACACCACAACAAAGCAACACTGCTAGTGTTGCTTACCAAAACCAAACTCTAGACTATGTCAGAATGATGTCCCACTCTAGAGCAACAACTTCCTATGCACAACCTACGCCACCACAGCAGGCTCAGGCCATGGCATGGCCAACACAGCAGTACGTGGGGAAAATTCCCACATTTGTGGCACCGCATCCCACTCAAATCTACTATGCACCACTAGTGCATGTAGTATAATCCCCCACCCCTGCTCCACCTGGTCCGTTTGGACAAGTGTTTGCACAACAAAATCGTCCCAACTAGCCTACCCCCAATAATCAACAAGGGAAAGCCCAGAATAATCGACCCCAGAACCAAGCCATAACCAACCGCACGGAGGCGATCAACAACCAAACCCTCCCAACAATGCCACGGCAAACTAACCCACCCAAAACCCCCCATGAAAAAATGCACCAAGACACAACACCCCGTTGTGCACAAACCAACCCTGCACACTCTGCGACGTCTATGGGTGCTACACATTTGAGTGTCACCTCATGGGTCGCTCTAAGTAGGCCATTCAAAACGAGGCCCAACAGGCCGCCAATGCTATGAACCAAACCCAACCCAACCCAACACCACAAGGACCTCCCCCCATGGTGCTCCAGAACCTACTACCTATCCAAGGGTTGGTAGCAACCGCACCCCCTCCCCAACCCAATACCAATGCTCCGGGGGCACCTCCCATGACCGAAATAGGTGTTCACCGCCTGCTAGCCATGACGACTGAAGAGGTCAACTTACAAACTAGATGGAATCAGTATGGTACCACCATCAAAACCACTGACACATTAGCAGCATCTATGTCCAAAATAGTCAACCTACCTCTTCAGTTACCCACGTTCCCCCATCCCCCCATACGCCAAGTGGCCAACAACGCCACAGCTAGAGTTGTTGTTAGCTATAACATTGTGGATGATTTGGCCCAAACACCAACGGCCATGTCTGATCTGGAGGTACTCAAAACATGCCCAATGTAGTGAAAAGTGTTACTAGCTACCCTTGGGGCTGTAGACCCCTCCGACTCCAAGTTGATCATGTTTGACACGGAGAATGCAGAACCACGCATGCCATCGACCATCGCCCTCCAAATCCTGGTATCTATTTGGAACTTGGTTGTGCACCGGTGCATAGTAGATGAGGGGGAATCTATGTGCATTATGTTGACCTTGGCCTGGCAAAAACCAGGATCACCAATTCTGCAACCATCCTCCATAACTATGCGGGCTTATGATGGCCACCCCACTAAATCCCAAGGAATCCTCCCTCTTGTCCCCATCACATTAGCCGAGAAGACAATGCTGATCGACATATAGGTCATCAACGCTCAACTGGACTATAACCTTCTCCTCGGAAGAAGTTATATGTACACCATGAGAGCGGTCACATCAACTGTCTTTCATCTCATGATGTTCCCTCACGAAGGGAATATTGTGACAGTTGATCAACTCACTTATCATGATCCACAAGTATTAACTGCACCTGCCAACATTATCCCTACCATAACCACCATTGAGGCATAAGGGACAACCACACATGCCAATGTCGTTCTTGCAATCAATACCATGGTTGACAACACACTAGCCTCCCTATTGTTGAATGTGGGTCCTGGGTTGTTTGTCGATACCACCATGACAGCTCATTTCCCTTAGTGTCACCACCACCAACACAAAATGAGACTGTGGACTTGTGCATGGTCTCATCTAGCGCCGCTACACCTAAACAACAAGCGTAGCTACAGCCCCAAGCCCAACCCCAATAGCGTCCATAGACGCAACACCAACAGTAGCTGCAACATCATCTGCAGCAATAGCATTTCACATAGGTGCAACAACAACCACATCCTCACATGCAACCAGTAGGGAGTTATCTGGGCTCATTGCCAGTCCATACTTTCCCCCACCTAGGGTCATGAGAAAGCCAGTAATGGACACCTTAAGGCTACCTAATTTCACATTGGGAATTTTGGTATGGTATCTTGATCCACCAGCTCAACCACCAATGCCCCAGGTTTTTTTAACCCCGGTGCAACCCATTGCGGTGGAGTCTCACCCTCCACTGGGCCCGCAAAATCCAACTGCTGCACCCGCACCCGCACCGCCCCACCCAAAAAGGGCCAGGGGAAAGAATGTGAAACCTACTGCAGAGCCGCAACAAGTCCCGCCTTGTGCCTTCTGCAAACAACAGGGCCACCCAACTCAGAATTGCCCTGAAATCCCAGTGATCTGTGTGCAATTGGATGCCATGGACACAAACGAAAACATCCTTGTGGTTGGACTCCCGACCGCATCGATAGTCAGAAACAAAGCATTGAGAAAAAACCATGATTGTGCCCTCTATGGTTTATATGGAAATTACTCTCACCATTGTCACGACTTGCCCAAATTTTGAATGGCTCTAGCCGCCCTCTGTCAACATTCCCTGGAGTCTGAAATGACCTTGATCGAAGAAGTTCACCCCCCACCGCCTTCTTCAGACACCATGTCCATTTACATGATGTCCAGTTCAACTGACCCGCTTATCTCCACCTCCAGCAATGGTCCATCAGACCTGTCTCTTCATTACTTCAGAAACAATGAGGAGATACTTGAAGCTCTAACTTCCCCAGAATACCCATGGGACGACATGCACCATCGCTCGTTCTTCCTCCTCGAAGAACTTATGTCACAGTCTGACCAGTTTTCCATGGAGACCAAATATTTCATCCATGGGAAAGTCAACTGGTTCAAGAACCCCATCCCGACACCAGACACCTTTGAATAAGGGAACATGGCCAACATTTCACCCACCATCAAAATCAACATCTCAATCAATCCTGAGATTGTTGAAGAAATCATGTTGTGGGCATCTTGCTCCCTGGAAGAGGTCGTTGCCTACAAAGCTCCCTTCCAAGAATTTTGCGACATCTTTTCCTAGTCGTACACTGAAATGCCTGGCATAGATCCATCCATCATGGAACACCACATTGACACATGGCCCGATGTGGCACCCATACACCAAAATCAATGGCCCATTCACCCTTCCAAAGTGGCCGCAGTGAAAGCCAAGATAGAGAAGCTGCGCACTGCCGGCTTCATCTACCCTGTTGCATACACCACTTGGGTTTCTAATCCTGTTCTCATGAATAAAAAATAGGGTGCCATTCATGTTTGCATAGACTTCCACGACCTCAATGGGGCATGTCCCAAAGACAACTTCCCAACACCCTTCATCAATCAGATCATCGATGCATGCGCCGTACATGAGGCCTTTTCCTTCATGGATGGATTTTTTGGCTATAACCAAATCCAAATCTGGAAATAACACCATTATAAGATGGCATTCACAACTCCATGGGGCACATTCGCATATCGAGTCATGCCCTTTGGCCTAAAAAACATTGGAGCCACCTTCCAGCACACCATGACATACTGCTTCCGCGACCTTGTTCACATCATGTTGGCTTGTCTAGACAACCTCATTGCATGGTCGCAGAAGCAAACACAGCACATAGACGACCTGCGACAAGTATTTTTATGATGTCGCAAGTACAGAATCCGCTTGAACCCTTTCAAGTGTGTTTTCTATGTCCCAACCGGCCATCTTCAAGGATTCATCGTGTCACACAAAGGAATGACCGTTGATCCCTGGAAAGTCCAAACGAACTTCCCTCTAACATCACCCCTTTGAGTGATGGCAGTACAACTTGTATTATAGTATTTCTCAATTTTTTGTTTTACACATTTTTCAAAAGTGAGTCTTATGTATCGTTTCCCCTCATTGCTCCAGATGGATTACACCTCAAACCGGTAGATAGGATTCGCTGATGGAGCAAGAAAATGGTCTCCAAACCTCACCTCGGTTGCATGGGTCATCTACTCCCCATCGCACGAGTTGATCCATATCGAAGGAATATGCATGGGCACTGCAACCAACAACCAGGCTGAATATGATGGTGTTAATGGCCTCTTGGTCGCTCCTCTTTAGTTAGGCATTCACCATCTCGATGTCTTCTTAGACTCCCAGCTACTTGTTTCTCAGTTGAACAACTACTATCGGGTACATGATCCTTGCCTCTTTAGAAAGTTCCTGCACACTAAATAGATGGTTACAACATTTGAATCCATCACATTCACACATGTTCCCAGAAACCTCAATAGTGTTGCAAACCAAATGGCTAATGATATTCTAAACTGGCACATTCATAATCGCATATAGGGAGCATACAACCATAACATCATGCATAATCATATCCAAAAATACACACACAGTGTAACAATACATCACATAGGCATTTGTGTTCCATATCATTATAAAAGAACTCACATAGTAAAACCATAAAAGTGCATCCACGTGCGTCAAAAATATATATATAATCGATCAGTTGTATGTCAAAAACATGTCCAATACAAAATGAGAAGCCACATATGCTTTCTCAGCAGGATATACATAACAAAACAAAAACTCCTAAGTGCACCAACGCACTAGGGACAGCCCCACTAGGCTGGTAATCTGACTCAGACTCATCATCTGACTTAGAGTTGTCATCTTCCTCAAAAGACTCATCCTTTGAGGAATATCACCTCTCATCGTCCGACGAACTTGCTCATGGGCCATAGCCATCCTCCTCATCATAGCAGTCCACTCAAGAGGAAAACTATGAATAGAAGCAATCAAATCACTACGTAGATGCTGCTACCCATCATTAGAGATGCCAGTAGCGAGCCACTCCAGATGCGGCAGCAAGTCATCCATCTCCCATCATCGCCTACGAGGGTTCCCAGTAGGAGCTATGGTAACCACCCACCTCCAATGTCCAGGCGGCGGGAGAGGACCAATATCTACATACACAAATAAGGACACCATCATTCCACACATACAACTATCAACCAACTCAAACTACACTATGTATAATGATAAACACAAAAAAATCACACATACATACCAGCTGGTCCCCACTCCTGGCCGGGAGATCGGGGCATACCGGGGTCCCCATGATAGTCCATACTACATATGAGTACTCCTCGATCACCACTGGAAGCTATTGCCACCCTCTTAGATCATCATCTGACACCATCAGTACATCTGTGGCTCCCATGGACCACTATCCTACACAGTCCTGTGCAGACGCAGTGTAGGTACTTTCTCAAAAAAGAAAGCACATCGAAAGGAGCCAAAACAAAATCCTGCCCTAGATGTCTTCGACTTGTTCAGCTGACACCGAACAGCCTGAAGGTACATCTAGCCCCATCCATAGTACGTGCCCCCTATAACACACTCTACTAGCTGAAGCTTCCCTCCAGAGATCTTGTGGCTCCCCATGGAACCCAAGATACGCAGTAATAGTGTCACCACCGCTCGTGTCGACAAATCCTCGATGTCCCACATCAAGATGTAGTAGCCACACACATATGCTGTAGCATAATAGTTCCTTTCACACAGCTCCTCCAATGTCTCCCCTCGAGACAATACTGGTGCCAAGTCACCCACAACTCCCAACATAGGGAGCCCAGTCAGAAGCATACATCCACTAGCGTGATCTCAATCCGCTAGCGGTGAAAGAGGAATGCCTCCTCATCAACATCCCAAAATCTCAACAGTGTTTGCAGCAGCAAACTAAAGCTCTTCATGAGGGGTGTCCTCATGAACTTAAGCAATCTGCAATGGGCAAGTGTATCTCTCACATTCCTGTCTTGTAATGATGCCTCCAGAATGTCTTTGCAGTCTCTCTCTCTCCACTTGATCTCAGCCATCCTGCACAAGCAAAAACCCTAATGTCAGCCACAACTCTCATCAAAAAACACCCCTTAGAGGCGAAGTCGCACCTATTTGGGCAAAATGAGTGACCAGGTCGCTCAAAAATGACCCACAGATGCAACCAAGTTGCTCCTTTTCCTTTGAAAGGTGCGACTTAGCTCCATGACACCCAAAAATTCTAATGGAGGACCTCCGGGTGGCCAAATGTAGAATGTAAACCACTAAAATGATGAGATTCGGTGAGAGCTCTTACCTACAAGTCACGAAACTCGAAACCATCGGTCGGATCAGGAGAAATCACCAAATGAATATTTAGGGCCCACCTCTCCCACTCCACAATGAACAGTGACAATGACACCCCACCAAGTGGACCCCACCCTTATATAGCCCCCATTTGACCTAATTTCTTCCAATCGACATAACAGGACAATACAGACTCTGTTTGAGACGTCATTCTCGCCACTGGTTTCAAAATTCCTCTTTCTATCTCTTTATCAGACCATCATTTCATGTTTAATAAATTAATTTCGAGACCATTTCTCATGAGTCACCTCGATTTATGAGCCATGACACGATGATGCAAGTGTCTGCGGACCTGTACTTATATCACTCTTCCTTACCGCTACTCATGCGGGTTTTCAGGCCACCACCCATTAAGGGTCACCATTTTTCTTCTTGTTTTTTATTTTAACACATAGTTGTCTACTTCATCCACTGCACCTTACGTGGACCTCTGGACCATTGTACAAAAAACGATTTATTTCTCTTGCATGTATTTGGCATTAACTGCCCCTTGACTTGCACTCACATCACATGTAGTCAAGTTCATCAACCGCAACTCACACACAACTCTCTTGACCTCTGTTCGATAGCCACCTCGATTTGCGTGCCTCTGTCGCACCGACTCATGAGCCTCTACCGCGATCTATCCTGTGCATGTATTGGTATGTTTGAGATCCTTTTTCTCCATCCATACTATGCGTATGACCTTTGGACCACTATCCACTGTCCCGACATGGCACACCGCCTGTGCCACCGCAATCGGTTGACCATACTAGAGTTTCGTTTAAGCTCTTTTCTGAACCCTAAAAACAATGAAAAGATATCCAAGTGTAGCTACTTCCTTTCCCTCTCGCTAAAGTACAAGAAAGGGCATCGACATCGTCTCATTTACCTCCTTTTGCGGACTATGTAGACCATCAAATGAAATGGACCACCTTGGCGTATTCAATCCAAGACCATTCGCCTCTACATACTTTTATGCTTTCTCGGGCAAAGGGGCCGCACTTTATGAAAAATCTCACCATGGGTTGTCATTAAGCTCTTTTCTAGCCTTCTCATCAAGAAAATATTTCTAAGCAAACTTGGTTTCGTTCATGCTCGTAAAAGTATCTGAATGACCGTCCAGTCAGTATAGGTTTAACCTTTTTTGTCCTCATTGGACTACCAACAGTAAAGAAGTCTCTCATCCCCCAAAGGATGGGTAAGCTCTCCTATGTAAATTTTTATCCTTTTTTGGGCATAGGAGACTACCAACGAAAAATATCCCCCACTAGAGTCTTCTTTGTGCTCTCAGATTCTCTAAAAATGAAAGCACCATCGAGCATTTACTTTCTTGGGCTCGCCAAAAATCCATGGATCGTACCATAACAGTGTCCCTAGGAACCACCCCACAGAAAACAATTTGGTAGAATTCCCCCATTGGGTTGCCTTTGTTCAGAGTACTCTGCAATGTGTCTTCCTTAGATCCCATCAATATCAAAAGCATCTACCTCCTCCAAGTATTTACCATTTGCAATGACATTCACAGTATTATAGCTATGATCCCATTCCCATGAGTCAGTTTCATTTGCTGCCTGATCTTCCCTATTGTCATACTCTGAATAAAGGAATTTTGAGTCTACTACACTCCCCTACCCCTATTCAAATATTTCCCTCCCCCCCCCCCCCC